>CABFVX010003780.1:54569-78133 GCA_902151425.1 Timema shepardi | reverse complement strand
GGGGGGGGAATCTCGTTATAACGATACCCCTCCCCTATCACCCCGGCGCTTGAAATTGAAATAGGCGTCGAGTTACCTCAGCCAGGGTTGTCCATTCCCGTTCCTTGGCGGGATACTTCATTTGAACCGAGCTAACTCTCGCCAAAATATCATTGCGAATCGCTTTCTCTTTTTGACTTGTTGTGTTGTCGCCTTGATGTGAACGTTTGTATTTGTGGATTGGAAGGAGTATTAACCTAAAACAAGTGATCTCGTTTGTAGCAATTCCTTTGTAATAAGCCTACGTTTTGAAATAAACAAATTTGAAACTTTTCTGTCCGCATCGGTGGTCGTGTGGTCTAACGCGTCACTCTCGTTTAGTCTTAATTTCAGTTGAGGAGGTGATCGAGGTTCGAATCACAGTCGAGTTTATTAAGGGTATTTATATTTCTAAACAGTTTTACACTTCTTATACTCAAATGCAGCTACATTTCTTATCAATTCATACCTTCCTCGTCCCTATTCCAATATCGTAATTAACGTATGCGTTAAATCAGATTGGGTACTTAGACGCGGCCATTTTGTTTTTAATTTATTTGTAAAATATAAACATTTAGTTAACTATAATTTACATTTCGGACACCTATCTATGTTCACACACTCTTATTCTTTCGTTTAGTGAATCATGTTCATGTTTGTGGTCTTTAATTTTGTGAGATTTTGTTTAATCTAGTAAGGTATTCTCCGTTTCTGAAAATATGTACTCTGAAAAAATTAAATCACTACAAGACGTCAAACGACGTCCGGATTCGAATAGAGATCTAGATATAGTTGTTCATGGTAACCCACACCTGTGGCCACGTGGTATGAGGCGTTAGGTTTGATATAACTGTATTTTCAGTGACATGGAAGTTCGAGTGTCGAATAGCTTCTGGTATTTGCATTTTGCACACGCTAGCTGGACGCGAAGTGATGTGATTCAACTAAGAATATAACTGTAGACCAACTGACCATATTATCATATCGTTACATCTATTTGTACCAATGTCACTCTTAATAGTGTATCGTGTTTGTTAACAAAATACAACAATAATAACATGAGACTACATTTTCAGCCTTTTAAAATTTCTTATTTGTTTTGTGTTTACGTGCTGACCCGCCACAGGGGCTTTGAAATTCAGAGTAACCGATACTTTGAACTGCCCAATAGCACTCCAATCCATCTCGTATTGTAAAAAGGTTAGAAAGAGCCGTTTTGAAAATCAATCATGTATGTTTTTTAAATGTTACCATTGAAAACATTTCAATATATTATTATTGTTAGTTTATAAGTAACTTATAGATCATAAATATCGAAAGTGACAGTTGCAAATAACACCACTTGACGTATGAATACCGGATGGGTATTTGAAAGTACATATAGTTTTCCTAGTTTTTAAATAAGGGTCTTCCTATTAAAATTGGACTTTTTACAGACATTTATCTTGAATTGAATTTCGGAAAGGGAGATAACCTTTATTCTGGCACCGTGCCTTACTACCCGTTCAGACTAAACGCATATTTACTAATCACGCTAATATGTTAGGGGTGAGGAAGGTTGAATTTAGAGGAAGTGTATCCACATTTATGGGGAATTAGAGTGTAAAACCTTTTGGGAAAACTACGCTGAGTACATCGGTAGTCAAGTCTAACATGAGTGTGACACCTTAGACCATGCGACCACTGAAGAAGGTGTTAGCCATGTTTGAAAAATTGATAGCTTCTGGTTATTAAGTTAATAAGTTTTACAGTATGATTCGTAATGTTCTAATCTAAAATATTAGTCGGATTTGGCTGGCACACAGTACCTAGGACGACTCAAACAATCCTTTACTTCTAGCTTAGCATAAATTACCACGCTTAATATGATTATGATAATTTATCATTCGCTAATATTGTACGTTTATTTCTCATTTAATGTATTGAAAATGTGTATTTTAATAATTCTCACTAGCAAAAATAAAAAATAGCTACCATAATCTCAAGAATACCAAATTTCATATTATTTTGTTTCGAGGCTTATGATTTGTTTTTATTAGAGGTGCTAAGCATGCCCTTACAGAACCATCATAACACGAAACGACTTTAAAACTAACATTTTGTAAATCCCAGTCGCCTTTTCTTTAACTCATCATGGAGAAAGAAAGTAGCCCGTTTTCACCAATAACACTTTTTTTTAGCATGCTGGGATACTTTTGGATCAGTAGGTGGTCGCGATGTTGACGGTTCGGGCACCTAAACGTTGGCAGAAGTCTCACAAAGTGGTTCTAGACAGAGGGCGATTACTTGAGGAGGACAGAGGGTAAAGACAGCAGTACGTGTTAAACACCTAGCCTCTTCAGTGCCCCTCCTGTCCTCAGTGCCTCCCTCTCCTGTCCTTCTCAATGCCTCTCCTGTCCTCCTCAGTCCCTCTCCTGTCCTCCTCAGTCCCTCTTCTGTCCTTCTCAGTCTCTCTCCTATCCTTCTCAGTCTCTCTCCTGTCCTCCTCAATGCCTCTCCTGTCCTTCTCAATGCCTCTCCTGTCCTTCTCAATGCCTCTCCTGTCCTTCTCAGTCCCTCTCCTGTCCTCCTCAGTCTCTCTCCTGTCCTCCTCAGTCTCTCTCCTGTCCTCCTCAGTCCCTCTCCTGTCCTTCTCAGTATCTCTACTGTCCTTCTCAATGCCTCTCCTGTCCTTCTCAGTCTCTCTCCTGTCCTCCTCAGTCTCTCTCCTGTCCTCCTCAGTCTCTCCTGTCCTTCTCATTCTCTCTCCTGTCCTTCTCAGTCTCTCGCTTGTCCTTCTCAATGCCTCTACTGTCCTTCTCAGTCTCTCTCCTGTCCTTCTCAGTCTCTCTCCTGTCCTCAGTCTCTCTCCTGTTCTCAGTGCCTCTCCTGTCCTTCTCAGTCTCTCTTCCGTCCTTCTCAATGCCTCGCCTGTCCTTCTCAGTCTCTCTCCTCTCCTCAGTTCCCCTCCTGTCTTCCTCAGAGCCTCCACTGATAGTTCAGTGCAGTTTGTTCCTCCCTGTTGAAGCAATATTCGTGGAGCGAAGTGTCGGGTTTGCCACTTGTCTCCTACTCCAACATTTTACTATACACCCTCCAAGTCTCCGGGGACAAGACAACACAACACTCCACGCTGGGATTAATTTGCGTCCCTCCTTACCCATCTAGGGTGCTATTCAGTATTTGGGCGCCCTGGAGGCAATGTCTTCAAACAATATAGATCTAGAAGATTATTACTGCTATATTACCATCCTGTTAGTTTAGACGCTTCTAGTTTTGGTTTTATTGCTTGGTAGAATCTGATCAATGTCCATTTATATTTGAGTCATTTGTCATTACTATAGCTACAGATGGCTAAGGAGAACCAATCACAGATATATACATAATTGAGCATCGATTTGAAAGTCGAAATTAATATATCAATCATAATGGGGCCTATATAAAATGGTCCCCATTTTCTAAACTTATTGTATTTTAATCTATCTACCTTTAATAATAGTTCATAGAAAACTTTAATATATCGAGACTTCATTATTCTAACTTAAAACACTATACAACAAATAAAACAACGAACATATTGATTGTGTTTATAGAATGGGCCGAAATAGCTTATTTTGACCAAGTGTTATAATTTCGTAATGGGTGGTGCGATACATCGTGGATATGGATCCGAAGCCTGTGGAGTATGTAGACGAGGGACCATGAAAGCTACGGCAGGACTCGGGAAGAATCTTCTTGGCTGGCAGAATCCTACTAAAGACATGCTTACCTTGCCTCACTCCATTGTGATGTATTTCCCATTGTTTATTTAGGTCAATGCTGGGGACATTTTTCAAACACACACTCCTCATCCTGTTACCATAGTATAGGTAATTTAGTTTGCTAATGTCCAGCACTCTGGCAACAAAAGTATACCTATCAAACATCTTCTTAAGTCAACAACCCTAAGGTTGATTTGCTGTGATTTATATCCATCCGGAGCTCGGTATACACACTCGGCCCTTATGATGGTTAGTGCTATCTGCACCATCTGGTAGAGATCACATGTACTAAGGTACTTCAGCAAGTGGGGTGATTTCCCTACCGCACTGAATTTCTGTGAGTGAGAGCGAAAGGGTTATCATTTCGCCGGGAAAGGTATTTTCACATACCTTTCAGTGTTCTTTTACATTTCACAATCAATGTGGGACTGATGGCTTTATTTCCCCTCCTAAGGAAGTTGTCCTGCGGATTTTTACTGCTCAAGAAAAATCCGTCAACCTCATTTGGGTTTGAACCCACGAACATCGGGTCCTGAGGCGAGAATTTTGCCCCAAGACCATCAAACATCGTGAATAAACAATATCGATAATATCGACCGTGAATGTCAGTAGCTAGCAACACGTTCTGTTCTTTCTCTATTTTTTCTGTAAACTCGGCACTCCTGATTTAGGTTTGTCTTTAACCCACCCCTGCAACAGTCAAAAATAGTTCAGCGCCAGCGTGTCAGACTGGCTTGATTAGCTCTGATTCATGAGGTAGGATCGTTGGAACTCAATTTTTAATCCCGTGCGATTTTTTTCACGAAACTTAGTTTTATTTTTACTCGAGGCAAATTCGGGTGCATTTTTTCATAACTACCCTCTTTTAATACCAACTCCTGCCAGAGTTCTACCATGATTAAACCCGTATTTGATTATTGTGCCACCTGCATTGATGGGCCCACGGACAAAGGAGTCGGTACTATCTTTCTGATTTGCCGGAAATCGAATACTGGCCAGGTATAACAAGCGGTTTTTTCCCAAATATGATGTATTTATTTCATTCCACACAAATGTGGGTACATTCCTTCTAAAATTATATCTTAATCCCTTCTCAACTCTACGGCTAGCTCGGTTGGGTGGTTGGACGCAGATCTCGGCTACTCTTCTCACTCAGCTACAGTCCAATTTTCATGGGTAGGGGTTTTCTAGTCAACTATACGCTGATTTTGGTAAAAATACTACAATAACTACGATTTTTATAAGAAAAAAGATCATTCAGAACGAACTTCTTACCAAATCATTGTATAGAAAAGCCACCAGATTTACGTTTATGTGTTCATATGTCAAGTTATGCGATTGGTAGGTGTCACACCCATTTTTAATAACACTAATAGCAAAGTTGGCGACAAAAAATATGTTTGTATTTTTTAAACGGCCCTTATGAAAATTGGACTGTACCTCGAAATATAGTGTCAAGGGGGACTGCGCATGTTCTCGTTTGCTACTCCCCCCCATCCCCCCCACACACACTGCGATTGTAACTTTATACCTCAGCCTGTCTATCTGTCTGTCTGTGTTGCACATACCACTTCTTCTCGTTACGAAATTAAAAGCGAGCAAGCAAGACGTGTTGTAAGGCCTGGAGATTGAGTCACGTTAGATTAATATCAAGGTAGGTCTACACGAGCATAGAGGTGACGTTAGATTAATATCAAGGTAGGTATACACGAGCATAGATATAGGTCCCGTTAGATTAATATCAAGGTAGGTCTACACGAGCATAGAGGTGACGTTAGATTAATATCAAGGTAGGTCTACACGAGCATAGATATAGGTCACGATAGATTAATATCAAGGTTGGTCTACATGAATATAGAGGTGACGTTAGATTAATATCAAGGTAGGCCTAGATGAATATAGATAGTAGTCGCGTCAAGGTTCGCCCAACATCACACCTAACTTTGGCAGGGCGAGGAAACAATCTTCCCTCACCTTCATTTGATAAGTCTATTTCCCGTCATTTAAATTACGAATATATTTCGACAAACGAACACCCATTTTAAAGGCCAAGAGCCCCCGGGATGTCGTCGTCATAAATATTCTCTTCCAACGAAACTCCAATCATCCTCGTGAATTTATAGGTTTTCTACTGTGTGTGCAGTGGCTACTAATTTATATATATACAGTCACTTTTTATTTACATCACCAACAAAATGGGTGTTATAACAGCCGGTCCTAACCAGTGTTCTCTCTATTATACTGGATGGTACTAAACACATCCCTTGCAAGGAACCATAACGTGACGCTCAGGTTTGTCGTCTTCTTGTTTGTGAGGGGACAGATTAAATGATTTATTTCAATGTTATTATGTGAAAACGTATATCTGGTCAATAAAACAGGAAAATAGTGAAGTATCATGCCACACTTAGGTGAAGAAACATTTATATTAAAGAATACACAATCCAGTTTCACGGGTACTATTGTACAGATACGAATTGAATATTTAAAATATTAAAATATGTAGCTATGGCACATGCTGTTTGCATTCTGCCAAGGCTACGATATTTTTTTAAGTTGGCTCTTAGCTTGTATATTAGTTTCAGAAATCATGAAAGTTCTATAACTACAATGAAATAAGGTAGTTTAAAACGTAACTACATTTTTTATGACAAACTTTGTGTAGTAGTTTTACGTTCAAATGATTCTATAAGCTTGTGGGCAGTGCTGTAGTCGATCCAGGACGGCGTCATGACTCTTTCTTACCAGCCGGGCCGCCGCCCTGGTGCTTTAAAAGGTAAAATATAACATACAATACGTCGTTCAAAATGAAATATTGAATCAAGAAAATTCAGATCAGAGGTAAAACTAAAATAAAGTGTAAAAGTAGCTGAGAGGGGGGATTCTATGGAGTGAAAATTACTGAGAATCCGCGACACCGATTATTAAATCGAATCTGTTGCAATTCCTAGCAATAAAAATGGACAATTCATGAGCTGGATGTTTCTGTTTCACTGCCATTCTAATTTGTGTAGTGTTTGTTAAGAAGAATATTCCAAAATTTTGAAGGATTTAGAAATATTGACCTTAGACTTGGGGCCGAGTAATAAGGAAGCGACATTTGGCAATTAGTCCGTATACAACCTTTGCAGTCACTTCAGAATAGAATTAAAAATAAAGATTGAATTAATTTCTGGACAACTCTGTTGAGGAAGAAGTATTCCAGAATTTTTTAAACCTCAAACAGACTGTTTAAAATCGATTCCCCTTAGTTCTGCTGTGTGTGGACTTAATTTTAGTGTAGTGAATTTAATAAATACTCCAAAAATATTTTTTTAACCATGTGCCATCATTATGTCCATCAAACAAAATGGACCCCCTTTGAAACAATAGGACCTACTTCCAAACGTTCAGACCTGTTTGTTGCATTATCGGTCAGCTGCGGGGACAAACTAGCCTCATGTCAGTGACCAAGCTGTTCCTGGACATAATATAAATCAATTTGTGCGCTGCTTCGAGAATAATCATAAAATTAACAAAGGGAGCTACAATATCACTATCTATTTAGATCTGGTCCTTGCATTAAAATATTCTAAATACTAAATGCTAAAATCCTAATACATTAAAAAAATAGAATGTGTGGATTTAAAATTATTATAAATTGTGAGAATGACCGCTCAGGTACCTTTTTCTAAGGGCTACACCACTGCTTGTAGGAAGTATTATTATATTAGCCTACATAAACTTATTTAAACAAACAATTCACCAGTTAGTCCAGTGAAATTAGTTTTTAATAACGGAACAATTCATAAAGTTTTGAAACTCGGCAGGAACATTGTTTAAAGCGTTAGAAATGAAATAAAACAAAGCTTTCTCACCTAAAATGGTAGCTTCCCACCTTAAGATTGAAATAATCACCCCCAAATACGATTAAGCTAATTTATTTGCTGAACCGTTCAGTTTTAGTCAAATACACTGTTATGAAAAAATGTTAGAAATAAAATTTACAAGAGATGTTCTATTCATGTTTTGTGTGCAATGAATATTACTCGTGAAAATGTAACAAAAATATTTTTATCTCATATCACATACTGTATAATATGTTACTTGATTTCATATCTCTACAGTTATTTTTTGCATCACCTGGAAAAATATGGTAAAACACTTTTATATAAATTGCAGCTTCCGGTGAACAAACATCTAGTTGGAGTCTTAAAAGATTCATAACACCTTCTATTCCAAATAAGTTAATACGATCTTCAAATTTGTCATTGAGATAATAGACATTCCGTACATGTGATTAACGTCATCTACTAACTACTCGAGCCTGAGAGGGACTGTAAGTTGAGAAATGTTCACCCCCATATACTCCCGAGACCGTAAATAATTTTGATAAAGGTTTAGAACATTTAAAAATGTACAGCAATAACATTGTACGATAAAATATGTTGTTTACATTTAAAGTCATTCGAACATAAAATGTCATTGCTCAATTTTAACAAGTATATAGTTATGTTATAAATAGCTATTCAATGATTTCAAATTATTACACTAGCCCCATGGCTTCTTTGGTGTTGACTGACAGCTTTTAAAAGTTACCAGACCAAATTATGTATCCCTACACCGAACCATATGATCTGCAAAAGCACGTGTTAACCAGCTGTCACTTCTGACGGTCAAAACTTGGTATTATACCTAAATGTTGACTGTCAGAAGTCATCTGTGAGCTGTCAGTCGACACCAAAGAAGCCATGGGTCTACTGTACAATTTATGAGTTATAAAGGGTTAAACTTGTTATTCTCTTAACTTAATCGATGTATGGGGTTGAAATCTAGTAGAACTAGTTATTCATATGAGTAAAATATGAAATAGTTAACAATATTAATATGTCATACTGTGCTCCTCATATGAATGAAAACTTTCACTCTCATACATTAATTACCTTAGGCCTTAACAATGGTACATTAGAGACATACAATAGCAAGTTTGACCCCTTATAGCTCGTTAACTGTAATGATTTGCAATAATTGACCCACTATTTATATCTTATAATTATATACTTATTAAAATAGTGCAACAAAATGTTGATGGTCGGATTAGTTTAAGGAGTAGGCATTTGACATGATATCCATGAGGTATTAAGCAAGGTTGGGGAACCTTTTAGCATTGGTAGCTACTGAAAAACCTAGCGAAATTAAAATTAATATATTTTTAGGAGCCATAAAGAAGCGAACTATTTTTAGTCTTGGTTTTCCCCATGATTTGTCTGTGAACCAAATTAAATGAATCGTTGGCTCATTGATGAGAATCATTTTATTCATTGAGGACACATTTAAATATTATATAGGCCCCTATATTTATTATGATAAATTCATTTAGGAAAACTTTTTTTTAAATTATAAAATAGTTGACGGAAACTTTTTTCTTTTTTCTTTTCCTCAACTTGTTCTTCATTTTGTGTTTATTTTGGAAGTCAACTATAAATATGAATTGTACAAGTATACTTAAAATATAAATGTCAGCATTAACGATTATAATCATAGTTGGATAGATCAGTAAGAGCGCCTAACTTTTTAACATAATGTTTTAAAAATAACCATTTTGTTTTATTTTAATTAATTAAAATACACGTCGTTGGATAATGTATAGTTTATAAACCATGAAAAATTACAATTGCCTAAATATGCAAAAAAGACAGATCCCATAGGTACGCCCTTAAACATTAAAAGTTTCCTTAAAAATTTGCAATTGGAAAAAATACAGAAATAATAGCTTTGATACATTGTATGTTTCCATTACCAGACTAGGCCTATATTTCTGGTTGTAATGGTGGTCACATAGCCTATAATTAGGGTGACCATACTTACTGTTTTATGGGGCAATGTCCTGTTGTCCTACAGAACATGGGTACTAGTTTTTTAACCAAGTCCTTCCAAAAGCATTTCTCTTTCAAGATAAATGAATTAATATTTATAATTGAGCATCGTTAGCGCAATGGAACCCACTTTTAAGTTTTTTTAAAGAGTTTTATTTACAAGTACTATTTTCCAAAAGTTAGGTGCGCTTGCAATCACAATTAAAGTTCCTATCTAACTTGTGATGCATATAATGTTCCAGAAAAGGGGAAAAAAAAGTATACCCTGATTTTTTGTAAAAGGTCCGTTCTTAAAGGTCTTTTTCCCTACCAGGAGCCTATTATTAAGTGGGATTTTAATAGGAAAAAAACCTTCCAGAACGAAACTTCTACCAAATTTGTACTGAAGTATTGCTGATTAGCAATCACTATTCTAATTTATTTAAAATCAACAATGAAAGTAGAAAAAAAGTGCAAATTAAAATGATTTATGTGTGTGTCTGTACGAGCAGGGTTTTTCTTGATATTAATATTTTGTTCCTTCAAATTGACTGAAACTAATGTTCTTTTAGGTACTATTTGACTTGCCGTAACGCACAGCTACCTTAAACTAGCAATGAAAAGGGAATTTTTAAATAGTTTTGTGTTGAAACTTTTTCTTCTCTTTCCTTCTATTATTTTACTATATTTTCTCTATTAATCACTTTTTTTTTTTTTATATACATGGCATATTTTTTTAAACAAATATGGTCCTCATCTTTTTAAATCCCTTGACTCCTTTTTTACGACTTTATATTAAATAGTCCTATAATAGCGTCCATACCGATGGCGTAAATTATATATTGCGGATTCGGTATTAAAAATGTATAAGCTTTGATAATAAGATACTAATCGAGGCAAATGCTTTTATTAAAATGCTATATTAAAATCAGTTTGGTAGATCTCGATAAATTGCTGTCAAAATAAATGGTTGTATTCTGAAATTAAGGCTTCCCTTTCGAATATTTTGAAAAGTTGAGATTTTTGACCTGGGCTAACCCTCTATTTAGAACAAGGCCATAGTGAGGGAAGTGGTTATTAGGGGGTTCAAAGCCCCTACCTTCCCTCCCGAAATTTTGTGAACAAAATATACATCGCTTTATTTATGGTTCAAACAATATCAAAATTAATATACAAGTACAACTTAGGGAGCTGTGTTACCATAAAAAAACACTTCAGCGAGCTTTTAGGGATGTTTATCATTTAGAATTGTTTCTAGCCTCCGGCAATTATGGGATGTGCCCACCAAATCCCCCCTCAAATTACTGGCTGGCTACGGCCTTGATTGGGAAGAGCTCTGGGAATTATTGTCGAAAGGAATCGCTTCACAGTTTAAATATACACACGTGTGTGTTTGTTTATATGTATGGTAGGTCCTTTCGCAAACTTGACAATATCCCTCACGCACCGATCTAAAGCATTGACTTGAAACATTTACAACTATGATTTTATGGATATAACAAAGTAATTGGGTCCTCCCCGATACATATGTGACATTTCTAACTACTATTACTACTACTACTACTACTACTAATAATAATAATAATAATACTTAGCACCGCGTCTTACTACCCGTTCGGATTATACGCTTATGTACTAGTAAAGCTAACACTTTTAAACCTAAATTCACTGTTTTAAGCATGCAATTAATTATATTTATCTCGTATTGTTTAGCTCATACAACTAAGAATCGACTTTATAGAAACCGAAAAGCTTCCAGTTCTTAACTGAGGAATCACCGAAGCCTAAATTAGTAATAAATTAATGTTGCTACATAACTAACATACTGTTTTACTATCGTAAGTGGTTATTTTACCATTAATTAATGACAGGGTATTAAAAACAACTTTATACCTAATTAAATTGTATCTTTTGAAACTTAAAATTAACTCAATTGGTACGCGTAAAGTACTATTAAATCAAATTTTAATTTTATTTGGCTCTAATTTTATTATTTTCCTGAATGTGATGAAGACCAGCTTGACAATAACATAATCACACATTTATTATAGCCCTTTCTCCTTTATTTTCCATCATATAGGCCTATGCAATTGAGTCATTGACGCAAAAACAAAGAAAATATGTTAATAACAAACAAATATGGCTGCTGCTTGTGCAAGACAGTTCAAACATTAACACAGAAACTAATTTCCGTCTGCTGTGTATTCTGGTATTTAATTGGCTAGAGCTTCTCGCATTCTCATTGGCTGATGCAAGTACTGCTAAGTTCCATGCATAACACATAAGTTTAAGTTAAATCAACTTTATGTATTGTGCACTATTAACTATGTAATATGTATTGATTATAGGCTAAATGCCGTAGTTGAAAATAGCGTGTTTCAACTTCTTGCGCACTATGCGCATTGAACTCATTTGCTATTGGCTATGCGTTATGCATGAATTAAACCAAATCAAAGATATATTTCTATAGAAAACTCGTTCCTGCCAATCATTAAAATCTTGTTTAAGATGCAACTTATGTTTTTGGCACATTCCCAACTATATCCTCCTCACCATAGTTAGCTAATTATATCTTCTCACTCAAAAAGTGACAAACATGACCTTCCTCTTGAATAAATTGATCGGTAGGAGGGGTTAGGGAGGGGGTTGTAGGGGTAAAAATACGATAACATGTCAGCATGGATTTCTGGTAGTTTACCCCTTGAGTTAAAAGTTGTTATAATCAGTCAAGATCTAGAATATTTTATTTATTTATTGGTTTACATATTTTATAGAGTTTAACTAGTGGAATTATCCCATCTAAATCTGTGAGAGTTATCATGTTTTTGCCCCGACCGCCTCCGTTGGAATAAAATGTATCGACACTTTTGTTTAATTAATCCCTATGATTATTATTTGTCATAATGCCTTACTTTGAAAATAATTATCAAAATGAATCGAGTTGAGAGTGTAGTATTTGGTCATGTTTCTACGACCTAACAATAGTTTTAATTCTTTGAGTTAGAAAAATACAACTTTTACGCAATACATCTTTTATAGTGAGAAAATGATATTTTGGTTTGACTATTAAGTGTTATATTTTGAGCCGGAAAGTTTATAGTTTTAATAGTTAACTTGTAAATCATTACTGAAAAACTCTCCGCTCTTGGTGTGAAGACCATTTTTATACAATAGAGAGTTCGTTGGGAAGCGTTACTATTCATACGAACAAACGCTCATATGTTATCCATTACGTCTTTGTCTAGACTGGCAGCCATCTTGGCTCTTTACTGACTTTAGCTTCCCTTGCTTTGTCCGAATTAAGAATGTCCCCCAAAAATGGTCTACGAGGACTTTTGTTGATTTATTTTAAAAAAAATAGTGCCATGACTTATTACCCATTGGGGCTATACGCTTATTTACTAATTACACTAATAGTTATGAATGAGGAATGTTGAACTTAGAGGAAGTGTATCTGCCGTATTTGCGTGGAGAGAGACAGTGGAAAACCATTTATAAAAACCCACCCTCAGTCTATCCAATTGGGATAGAACTACGATCTCCCCGGAATCGGCGTCTAGTCTATAGCAAGAATAGCGCCTTTGACCATGCGGGCTAGAATGTATTGTGTCTACGATAATGTAGGTATTTTTAATATTTCAAATATGCCTATATATAAAATTGAGCATTAATACAAGCTTATATTTTAGGTGTTTCCCTGTAGGTTAAGTTTAAATTTAAATTCCAAGTATCATTCTTATCCACCCGAATAGCCTGATTTCTTTACGAAGAACCTTCTGGAAGCTTTATCCTACCAAAATCATACTAAATATACTGATATAGTAAGATTCTAGTATGAAAAAATGGCCTTCCTAAATATTCGTCGTAAAAAAATCGGGTTAGACATTTTTTATGAGGGTTCATAGAAGGTTAAAATAATGGACCGCCTCTGTGGTTTAATGGTCATAGTTCCTGTTTACAGATCCAGAGGTCCCTGGTTCGACCCCTGGCGCTTCCAAAATGTAATTGTGAACCAGTGAGTCTGTAATAGTGACAAACTCATCCTTGTGATGACAAATAAGGAGATACTTAGATAAGGAAGTAGCAGTTCTGGTTTAGATAACTGAGAATAAAGACCGTAGGGTTCGTTGTGCTGAACACATGATACCCTCTCCCCTCTAATGTTGGCACTTTCATCGCTAATGGCGGCAGCAGCTCGGTCGGTATCTAGCTAGCTTGCTGGCTCACAACATGGAGTTCTTATACATAATGAAACATAATATATTTCATAATAAAATGATTAGGAAACTATTCACCCGTATTTGCGTGAAGGGATAGGAAGAGACCATTTATAAACAAACTGGACTGCGATTCGAACCCTGCCCTTCCCGTTACCGAAAATCCAGTCTATTGGCAGAGGAGCGGTTTATTTAGACCATTCAACCCCAAATACTAGTAATAGGAAGTTATTTAGTCTCAGGAAACGTGAACTATCAAGTTCTCCTAGCAGCCAACCTAACCCGGCCCATAACTAAGGCTCCTCAGGCTGTTCCCAGCCAAGGCGGGATGTAGGCCTACTAAGTTGCCAGCTGAGTGAACATGTCAACAGCTGTTCCTCTTGAACAGAACTGGTCCACGTACACTTCACTTGACTCAACTCGTTCAAACTTTGTTCGGCCAACATGCTCTCCTCCATCAAACACAGTGCTCATCAACTTGCTAACTTGTGACCACACGGTGGCCTGACCTTCGGTCCCACGCTCGCTCAACACACGAGTCAACATTAATCAACCTATCATCGGTCGACAACTTGTACTACCTGCTTCGGTGGCCGCATAGTCCAAGGCGTCACTTTCATGTTAGACTAAACTGCAGATTACAGGAAGATCGGGTTTCAAATCCTGGTCGAATGAACAGAGAGGGGTTCCTATTACATGGTTTTCCGCTTTCTCTACGCAAATGCTGGTACATTTCCTCCTAACTCAACTTTCCTTATCCCTAACTCAATACCGTAATTAGCAAAACTTGTACTCGCCACCTCTTCACAAAAATTAGTCTTTTGTTGCTTGTGTTCTTATTTCCGTGAGGCATCATAAGATGCGGGGCTTTCTCAAAATGACACGAGCACTCAGTGATGAAGCCTCTTATATCCCAATTTTCCTACGAATGGACGTATCTGACAGCTATAAAAGCTACTAAATTTTCTTCACGATTTCATTCGCCAAGTAATATAATCTGTATGTCACTTTTGATAGATATATTATCAATACTTATAAAATAACTTTAACAATAAATTAAAATGTAATCATTGTTTACCTAAAAAAACGTGTATTTTCTAAAAGGTGGTTCAAATGCCCATTTTTCACAATAAAACCAATATCTCCACTTTTAGGCGTCACTTCATAGTGTTGGTGTTTGATAACTCGTCCAAAAATCTCAAGCCTACCTACTGCATGGCTTCATTTATTGAACTAGTCAGGATGAAATTCATATATAAATGATTTACGTTAATCGGGGAATGAACGGACACTTATGACATGGCTCTTGACGTCATAAAAAAAAGTGGTCGGGACCTTTAAATACAATCTTGAGCTGTAGATTTGCACAAAATTTACAAAATATCCTTAAGTATAAACCTTGTGATTTTAACAGACGAGTAAGTTGAGCAAAGAGGTATTTCACCTGGTACGACGCCTAGTATGGTGTATGCAGTGCACAACGATATCAAACAAGCCTGTAAAGTGAACCCCAGCTAACCAGGGGATTATCGGCTGACTTGCATAATAACCTAAAATGTATTTCCCTTGGTTTCTTACTACAAACGGTACGCAACCTTCTGGAGTCCTCTAGTATTCCCTAGCATATCGCATGCAATGGCGGCCGTGGAATGTGTTTGAAAGGGCAAGAATACTTTTGAGATACAAATGAACCTTTTCTTTGCCAGTGGGAAAACTAATGAATCTTAAAAAGATAAAAATATTATGTGCCTATCTCAGTTGTTCAATTTGTAACTAACCTAAACAAATAAAGTTTATTTTAATTTACCGTGATTTTGAATAATTATCTGTTGCTTTTCTACCCTGTGTTATCCCATAAATTGAGAGTTCACTGTACATATTAGAGCAGGGATCACAAGTAGAGATGAAAAGAAAATGTTCCACAGTGGTTTTTGCGTTTTACAAAGTAGGGGAAGAAGCTGAATTGGGTCAAGGTGCACCAAATCAAATAGGACGTTTTAGGATGATTGGTGGGTGTTATATGGCCGGAAGGGAGAGGGCAAAATTGTTAATAAATACCTAAGCCTTCCTTCATATTATTTTATTTATTTTCTACTGTTTGAGTACCAGGTGGGTATTATTTAAGGCTTTGACTATAATAATGAGGTACAGACATATTTGGGGCAGTGAGGGAATGAAGTGACTAGTTTATTAGTGGCCACTGCCCGTCTCAAGCCCAATTAAAGGAAGAGGGTTGGGAGCGTCAAGTTTCAACCCGAACGTTAAACCAGATTGTCTAATCTCTGAGAAGGTGGGCCCACCACCACCTGAGTAGGAGTGGATCCTTTGTCTTGAGTGCCAAATCGGGGTAGTAGTTGGGGAAGTACGAAAGAGAAACCCTTCTCTCCTGTTTTTCGTGAGTGACTGAGGAAAGAAGGTACGTTGAAACCCATTGTGACTATCAAGTCTAAGGGAACTTTTTAAATGGCAACATCCAGGGAAACCCACACTAGTCAATTTAACCCCTTGGCTTTGAGCATAGGTTGGAAAGGGGCGACTACTCAACAATGCACCGTCCATGACAGAGCAGGTGGTCCGACGTAAAAGACGTCCTCTCAAACCAATTATATCAATCAATCATGGATGCAACTTAAGGTAAAAACGTACGTGACATAAATGGCGAAGAAGGTGGAGGGGCAGGAAGGAAGAAAGAAGGGAGCGAAGGCAGAAAATAAACTAAAAGGGATCTTAGAATCCATAGACAATCTTCTAATAATAATTTAGAAGGGGGCTGAGAATTAATTAGGTCTACTTAAGGAGGAGATTATTTCCCTGGGGATGAACATGGAATACCAGGAGGACCAAATCCTGCAATTAGAAAAGCAGAACCTAGGACTAAGGAAAGAGAAAGAGCAGGCGGAGACTAGGAAAGTTGCAACAATTAATACGGCGATAACGGTGGCTATACCAAAGCAAAGGCAAACGATGCAGTGGATCTATCATGAGCAAGCCATATCCACCTAGACGATATTTATATCGTCTAAAACCGGGGAAAACGCCGTCAACATCTGAAGTATAATCACAATGAAGATTGACCTTAATTAAGAGAAGATTAAAATAAGAAAAATACTGTCGGCAAAGAGGATGCTTATCAAGGAGACAGTAACAGCTAAAGATGTGAAAAAACTCTTAAGGGGAAACCTAAATGTGAGAAAACCAAAACATGAAAAGCCTTAGTGATGATCTTTGACGTGCCTACGACTATGGTGGTAGAGCTTATAAAAATGCAACACACAAAGGAAGGTTTTAAATTTCTGTTTGAAACTGGACCTGGTCCGTCAATCATGTGATTGAGGTCATACAAAAAATTCGACAACTGCTACTAAAACAGGACTTACACATGCTTCAATGCAGAATCCGTAAAGGATCTTGGTGGTCCCAGGTGCCACAAATGTAATTACCGGAGACATATTGCCAAACACTGTTTGAGGAAAGTAGAGGTGTGCGTAAATTGTGGTGAGGAGGGGATTGAGATCAGGACATGCACAAAGGCTAAACAAGAAGTATGCCTACCTTGCTCAACTAGGAGAAAAAAAATTCAAGAGACCAAACTCGAACGAATGTCCAATACACAAAATGCTAATTATCCTACTTATACAGAAAATCGAATATGGACAAGACCATTAACATAGACACAAGACAGGACGTAACTTACAAAATAGGACTAATACTAAGACTTTTGAAGGACATAAAGAGCATCTACACAGTACTGGGAAAAAAGACTAAAAAGAAAGGGAAACCTTCCTGCCGAAGACTGAGAAACCAGGAAAGAGCTGAAGTGTACTAAAAGAAGAGAAAATCAATGCTAGTGGTGACCTCCACTCAAACAGATGAGTGAGAACTGGAGCAACAAAAAGTAACTTCCACTGTTTAGGAAACTAAGAAAACATCTGGTAATGCTCCAAAATGGAAATTTTGAAAGAAAAAAAAGTACAGAATAAAACAGCCGTGAAAAACATCAAGAAAATAGACGACGGTACACAGGAAGAAACCACAAGCATTATTATTTCTCCGTACAAGAAGATGCAGGAAGAGACAACCCATGAAAAATAAAGGAAAGTTGACTCAGCAGTTATATAACAAAACTTCGAGGAGACCTTCTGATTGTCAAGATTGGATAACATCAAAATTTAAACTTGGCCCGTAGGCAAATAATAAGGGCAGGGCACGGCAGAGGTGGTTACATACTTGAGCCCCATACTTGGGGCACTGGATAGAATCATATTGATGTCAGTTAATCTGCCAAAAGAGTCATAAGTCTTAGAATAAAAGTACAGAATATGTTCGAGCAAAGAAATAAAGTATTTAATGAGGACCTACATCCAGTGAGTGAAAGTGCATGGTCGAGCAGCTTTTGATCCTAAAGAGACATGTCCTCGCATCCATGCCCACACGTATTAACCTTAAGGGGATACTAAGAATTATCAAATAATAAGATCAAAATAGGGCAATTAATTGCCATGCACAGTGTGACCGTGACGCATGAGATTTGAAAGCTCACTGAGGTATAGGAACTGGACGTTTTGTTCTTACAAGAACCCTACACCAAAAAATGGTAAAGTTTCACACATACCTGCTGTACTAATCGCCTCTTTTGAAAGGTAACCAGTAACACTGATTGATCTTAGTGAAAAGTTTATATATATATAGTCCCTCCTTACTCAACTTAGCCAAGACTGAAAAAGAGCGTAAGTAATTAATTAATCAAAACAAAAGGAGGTTAAGAGGGTTACACAAAACACGTGGTTTCCCACAGGGATCTCTAAATCATAATCCAGTTACAAAAAGGATTTTAGTAATTATTACGAGACAAAAATTAAACACATTTTATAAGGTTAATTTAAAGCAAAGGATAACAGATTTACATTTGCTACATTACCGATTTGTTAAAAGGATTTATAAAAGATGTCTCCAGTAGAATACCAGAGAACCAAAAATAATATTAATAAAGACAAAGAAAATAGTCTTCAGCCTATCATACCTAATCCCCTGTTTGATTATATTTTAAATCGCGTGGTCTATAGGATGCCGACTGATACAAAACCATAACATAAAAAACCTGGTCTCATGGTTGACAAATTTAGCGTTGCATTACAATACAAAAAATTACAAAATAATAAAAACCTAAAAGGTAATAATCGGAAAAATAACTACACGGAAACTTACCTCATAATACCAAAACAAGAAATAAACAAAAAGGAAAAAACTACATGTTAAATTTGAAACGATTCTTCAATCAAGTTAAAAAGAAGGAAGAAAACAAAATATTATGTCTTACGTTAATTGAATCCAAAGAGCGAATGGCCGAGTTAACGGCGTCATCTCCCTGAACAGGAAATCGTGATATTTGGTGAGGCCAATCAGCAACAAGTTCGCAAGATAAAAAAGGACCAATGGCATTATAGTTGAAGACTTGACATTTTTAAAATACAAGGTCTAAAAAAACATTAAGGTAAAATTACATACATAAAAAAGGTACAAAGAGATTTAATTACTTAGCAAAGATTGAATTAATCATTTATAAAAGATTATTAAAAACTTTAGTTCCACTAATTCCCATCCAGATCGCCACCTATTCCGGAAATAGAAACTACTCCTTAATTTAAATTTTGTCCGACAGACTTCGCTACTCGCCACTATCAGGAGCTTCAAGGTTGATAGAAATTTGGTCAGTTTATAATCAACAGTACACTGCCAACCGTATGCAGGAATTCCAAGTAAAAGATGACGTGATGAACAGCGACTATAATCGCATCGGTTTCGAGCTGATGACTGAAACAATGAAAATTTGAGAAATGTAGGAGTAAAAAGCTATAACCTGAGGAAAATTGTCTAGGAAAATCTTCGAAGATAGCTAGTACTAACAACCTGGTATTGGATGGGGACACTGTCAATAAGAAAGCGAGACAGCTCACACAGGCTCTGCAAGCTTCTATGAGAACAGACATACTCCTACAGAGAGAGGAAAGAAAGGTGATCACACTTTAGAACTACCACCAGCAGTGATTGCGTGGATAAGCGAGGAAGTTTTAACATAGATGTGAAGATTCAGAGGCTCAACGTCTGTTGTTAAACATCTCGGAGGAAGAAGCTGGTCTTCGAATAAAGTCTGGTAGTCGTGAAAGAAGCAAGTTGGAAGAGGTATGGGAAGGAGCAACTAACTAACAACCCGTTGGATTCTCCTTCCAGTTAGTGACTGAGGAGATAAGGCCTCCATCAACGATCGCAACTAAACAAATCAGATGGTAGAATGACTTCCTGCTGAGATGGATCCGCAAGTCTGTTACTTGAGACATTGCTCCCTGATTACACTGATGACGAGGAAGACGATACACATAAGGGGACAATATAACTGACGATGAACTATTACATAAATGACATGGACGTGGATCCGGTAGCCCAGGAGGATATCGTAATGCTCATAGGAAAGTTGAAGAGGAACAAGGAACCTGGGCCTGATGGTATAATGGTCGAGGTGCTACAGCAAATCGCGGAACAGATTGTTCCATAACTGTTTTCTTCATGAATGAGTGCCTGAAGGTAAAGTAGCAAACATCTAGAAACAGAACTAGGTAGTTATTCTGAGCAAGGGGGGAGATAAGTACCCACTTCTTCCTAAATCATACTGACCAATATGTTTTCTGGATATTTTGGAGTGGGTTTCAGGAAAAGTTTATATGTGCCAGACTACAGAAGCATAGAGCAGAAATACGTATGCACAGAAGACCATTCTGATTCGAAAAGGGGAGATCCACAAAAGATGTGATTAGTATGGCTATAGGCCTCACTGACGAAACCCAGGCAAAATATACGGTCGGTATATTCGTAGACAACTTGTGGTGGCCTGCACTTTTTAAGATACTTCGTGACATTATATATCCTGAAAATCTGTTTCAGCGTTTCCATAACTATTGCAGGAGGAGACACGTGATCCTGAGATGTCCAGGAATGTACCTAATAAAATAACTGACCAAGGGATATCCCCCAATGGTCAGTAAGAGCTCCAGTATTTTGGGGTGTTGGGTTAGAACCTTTTTTACTAAAAATATAGTCGATCCCAGAAACGGTGTCAAGTCAAAAGTAGAACTCGAGACCAAGTATAACCATCTACTAGAGGAATACGTTGTGTAAGAAAGTTAAACTAAAAATCAAACTCGCGAAGACCACCTATGTGCTGTTTATGGAGCCGCTATTAAGGAATCAAAGTCTGAAGATAAGCGGTCAAGTCATCAGGCGAATAAAAACAACGAGTTACCTAGGTTTGACACTATACGAAAAGTGGAACTTTCAGGCCCACATGGTACAAGTATGCGTAAACGCTAAGAGGACTGTGAATAAGGTCATATATATATATATATTCAAGAGGGTGATGCCAGCCGGGTTGTTAAGGAAAAAGAGAAGGGTGTTCTTCTTAGGCTCTCTGGATCATACTCGGCCACATCAACAAAAACACTGAGTTTCGCACTAGGTGTTTTCCCGCTCGATGTGTAAGTGTGGAAGAGAGTTGCATTGAACTGTCTGAGGAAAAGTAACATATTACGAGCAGTCGAAATCATCAGGGAAGGAGTAACCATTTTCTAATAAGTAAGCCGTGATTGGTGAGTGGCAAAGAAGATGGGTGTGATGGAAAATGGGTAAAGAACATTCAACTTATTTCTGAATGTCCAAGAAAGGCTGGAGTTAAAACATTTGCAGCCCACCAAGGACTTGTCCACTACATCATGGGTTACGGGTCGTACAACGCGCTTCTCTTTGGTGGAGGACTGGCTGAGAGAAGACTCTGCTACTGCGGAGAAGTTGCTACACCAGAGCATGGGGTATAGGAGTGTCCTACAACGCAAGAACTGAGGACACAATAACAGCATATGCTTCAAGGTCATCAAGTGTACTTCATACTCTGAAATAGTTTCCTATGGGAGTACTTCGACAAAGTCGTGACATCAATATTACTCATACACAAAGAAGATAACCTAAAGGTACTAAAGACTGAAGGACGACAGAGACAAAGAGAGAACAGTAATGTTGGACAAGAAGAGAAAGATAAGGACTAAAATGACAGGAATAAATACTAGACATAGGAACATTAGAATGTACAAGATGTAAGCTAAAAGACTGAGATGAGAGGGAACTAAAATGAATGATGATTTGATCCTCTAGGTTTCCTGAAGGAGCCTGCCGAGGACTGCGACGGATACAGGGATCCGTGCATGGCCTGGACCTGGCCCTGATATTCCGTCTGGCATCTTGCGCAAGTACAGTGGAAACATGGGGAGAGATGGAAGGAGCAATCCCGTTCTTCATTATGGTCCTGGCTTGCTTGGTAACAAACGACATGAAGCTGATGTGCCTCCTAGTCCACCAGCTGGTTTGAGAGGGTGCTGCAATATAACCAACAGCATCACCGCCTTCTAAGGAGACTGGCTTGAAAACAAGGACAACATTTACAAACACGGCTGCAAATGCAATAAACAGCATTAGTTTTAAGCTAGAATGGGGAATTCAGGGGGCCTAGATAGGATTAGTTAGTAAAGAGTTATTTCCAGGTTTAAATTAAATCAAATAATAAAATGTACAATCTAGGAAGAAGATTAAAATAGAAAAGTGGTCTTACATAAAAAGATGACTGGTCAAGAAAATAATTGAAATTTAAAAAAAAATTATATATATTTATATATATATATATATATATATATATATATGTGTGTGTGTGTTTGTGTGTGTGTGACCCATTGTTAGTGACACACTCAGCCACCAAGCACTATAGCAAATATGCGAGTGTGATAAGAGAACTGAAATTCCTGTTATTGCTTTATTGTAACTAATTTTATAACGTTTCTGATATTCGCGTCCTAAGGATAATTTAATTGAAGTGAAAACCACTTTCAAGAACAAACAAAAAATGAAAAATTTCCAAAACTAAACATTTCCGGAAAAAGTTTGGGGAAAATTTTCCCACTCTCTTTTCTAGTTGCAAGCTCAAATGCATATTAGGAACAACTAATTAATCTACTCATACCTCCTTTGTTTTTACTGAATTATGGTTAGTGCAATTAACGTAATAAAAATATACATCTCCTGATTTTAAATGTTGTCTTTTTATTCATTCCATTCCTTTAAACACTTTACAATTTAAAAACAAAACAAGTCTGCGTGCCGCCTGTGATCATATTGCTCCTCAAACTTTTCACCAAAGTGACATCCTATACATCCCTTCTATTTCGCGGCACCCATGGTTTGAAACGTCCTTATGACCAGGAGACGCCTATTACAGGACATGTTTAGAATAAAGATATTGTATTATTAAAAGTTTATTTATTGTTGATAACACTTAACTGTTTAATTTTTCTATTTATTTGAGGTATTTAACGTGCACTACGATTGTGTTATATGAGCACACAAGAATTTCTATAAGCGAGAGTGAAAGGTATTTTCACATACCTTCCAGAGTTCTCTTATATGCCACAATCAAACATGGAGCCGACGACTTTACTTTCCCTCTGAAGGAAATTGTATTAAGGTTTTTATCGCTCAAGAAAAATTTGTTTACCTCAGCTGGGTTTAAACCCACGAACATCGAGTTCTGAGGCGAGCACTTACCCCAAGCACATTGAGATTGACGACACTAAACTAATATTAAACAAAACAAGGTTATATTTTGGTGGAACATTAATGTAGGCCTACTTTATCACATGCTCCAATTTTTTTTTTTTTTTTTT
>CABFVX010003780.1:4905-54498 GCA_902151425.1 Timema shepardi | reverse complement strand
TTTTTTTTTTTTTTTTTTTTAGCTTTTTGTCAAATGACTTTCAAAGTCAAACGACAATGGCTAGAATCCCTGTCAAAGAGTAATTGTTCTGAGTTACCTTAGGAAATGATTATTTACAGTAAATTTTGACATTTTTATTTAGTTTTTATATTACTGTAGAAAAATATAAAAATATATTTTCTTACCTATATTTAAAAATATATAGCCATTCTTTTTGTTTTTTTCAATGACAGTTTTTATGGTCACTACTTACGCTAATTATTTAAATACATGGTATAAGGTGGTTTGAATTAAAATAGTGCACCACAATTTGTTTGTACAAAAGATAGAAAAACCAAAGTGAAAACCACACTTTGTTTTAGGTGATAGACTGATAAAGAAAATTGGAAATATCTTTAAAAAAATTAATGAGTTAAAAAAATGTGTCCAAAGTTGGCGAAAAATTGCAATTTAAAATAAATGTATTTCAATTAAATATAATTTTCATACTGTACGCCTACTTCACTTTACAAATAGGCCCTACTGTTAATTTTTTTTGAACTCTATACTAACAAGAACATTGTATTCTATGACCTAGAATAAATAATTCAGAACTAAATAAAGCTCGCTAAACTCTGTTCCCATTTAAAATCACTAGTTTATTATTATAATATGATTATAACCAATCCAAAACCAAGTATTTTATTTTTTATTGCTACGTTCAAAACACAGGTTATTAATGGCTTAATCTGATTGGGTAGAGATGAGGAAGGTATCGAAGATGAAGTGAACCCGCATTTGCATGGAGCAAAGATGGGAAAACCAGAGTAATAAATCACTTGTGGAAAACCTTTAAATATATATAAATGTATACATTTAACGGTAAAACTATCTTCATTTCACGCAGATGAGATTCGAATCTCGACCTCCCCATCATTGGTGATCAAACCAACGGCTGTGGGTAACTAAACTTTGTAAATTAATATTTTTTTTGTCTCGACACCTTGGAGTGAAAATATTGTGATTGTCAAAAATTCGAAATCGAGATTTTGATCAATGTTGACGTTTCATAGCCCCTGAAACAAAAAAAAAAGTTGTTTCCGCAATGCCGTCTGACTGTTTGTACCTTGGTTTGGGCTAGAACCGAAACCATTTTACCATTTGGACTGAAACGTGTAAAGCTCCCCCCCAGGGATTTTTGAAATTAGATATTTAACCCGAAATTTAAGGCTAGTTTATTGAAAGGTAAAAAGAGAATAATTAAATCTATTTTCTCAAAATTCGCTATAATGATTTTGATTATATTTGATATCTAAACACAGTTATCATTATAAATAAGATGTACATATTCATTTTCTCATGAACATGACTTTAAGAGTACTCTACATAAGGGAGATTTTCAAATTTTCATCATTTCTCCGTAACTATTTGAGATTCGTAATAACCTATCATTTTAAAGTTGTAGTACTTTTAAATGTAATTTTTTTTATAAAACCAATAAGTTTTGAGCTATAAACAATATCTATATATATAAAGAGAGAGAGAAAGAGAGACTTTTTAATCAGGGGTGTAGTGGAGCGGGAATGCGGGGGAACGCCTTTCTGCCTCTTCTCCTCATGGGAAAATATTCAAAATATTTTTTTAGTAAAGTTTTATACTTGGAAATTCCAAGTTTACTAATTGATTTTTTATTAATATTATGTTCAAACCTTTTTCATACTACTAATCAATAAATTCTGATGAAATTTAGAGTGCTCTCTGCGAATTCCTGGCATTTTAAGTGAAGCGTGTCAAGTAAGTTTCTGCCATACTAATCATTAAAAGATGCTCCAAATAGCTTCTAGAGGCACTTATGTTTGTGCAAGCCTTTTGCCTACGGCAGTTGGGGGTCCCGAAACCCCACTTCAACTTTGGGTTTGCTACGACCTTGCTAAATTTACTGCTAAATTTACGAATACACCACTGTTTTTAATACAGGTTTTTGAAAATGAATTTGATTATTATGATTGACAAATATGTTTCTCTTTTCTCAATTTTTCTGTAACAGTATTTTTATTTCCTGATGTCATCGAGTCAGGGAGGGCCCGAGGTAAATTTCACGCCCGGGCGGTATAACTTTTTGGTGCCCCTCTACGTAACCGGTGGATAATATAGTCCATTCACCATAGGAGTGGAGGTAACTAACAGCTAGCAAAAGTTAGATCAAATCTCATGTATCCATTTGCTAAACCATAATTATCTGGAATGACCATAATATGTTGGTTTATTGTCACTTTTGGTAGTCAAAACTTTCACAAAAACAATTTTATTTTTAATTTGGTTTTTCTTTTGGCGGTTCTTAAATATTCTGCTAGCTGCCAGCTATCACATTTCTCATGGCGATTGTACTCTCGGAAAATATGAAAATAATCCCCAAACCTAACGTTGTCTATAGCTCCATGACTGTACGGACAATATACCGTTTAACCAGCTGTCTATAACTCCGTGTTCGAGCACTAATTAAATCGGTATATTAATAAAATTGAAGAAAGAGAACTGTTGATGGCTGTTTATTCACACACGGTTTATTTAATGACACCTGTTAATTACTTATACATATTCCATATTCCAATTAAATGTTTTATATCACTGCACACTTGTGATATTAATATAAGTTATTTTATACTTTGTTAGACTGTGAATGTGAATGCCAGTGTGTGGCTTGTGCGTGGGTGGAGATCCCGGTGTAGATGTTTGGATCTCGGATGGTGTGTGCTTGTGTGACTTGTGCGTGGGCGGGAGATGCCTTAAACATACGCACAACGGTTTATATATAACATACCCCTTGCCTTTTTCTCCTCTCGTCAACAATGTAAAAACCAACTAATAGAAAGAGTCCTGGCGACAGGTGTTGTGAAGGCTAGCTTCTTATTGTTATAGGGAAATGGCGTCTTTTGAAAAATACTGCGGAGTTGTTCCTTTTAACAGGAAAGATGGTATACAAAATATATTTTAGTGGTGAAATCTTTTTCACATTGTTTCTTAGAAGCGCGTGTTTCTTCATGGATGAATCTTAAAAGGATACTCTACATATATTACTTTAAATAAAATTTACCTTCATCCATGACTTTTTACATAATTTAGATTAATCTAAACCAATATCATTACAGGATTACAAATAAAACTATAAGAACTTGTTAGGTTGACAATGTCATCCTCTATTTGTCATTATAAGTTTAACAAACACTTTGACATTACGAATGGTTTACGTTATATTTGCAACAACAAAAAATATTTTAGGGTGCCATTATTTCAAGCTGGCAAACGTGAAATAGCTTTTTAAGAAAGGCACTAGATTCTATTTTACTCACCACAAAATTATACTAATGTGTAAAATTTCATGTTAGTATCAAAAATTGAGCGTTTGTTAAGCTTAGCAACTCGATTATCACGCCCTGTCTACGTTAGGTTTGGGGACTATTTGCATATCACGCCCAGGTTACGTTAGGTTTGAAGGGATATGTTTGGGGATTATTTTCATTTCACCCCCAGGTTACGTTAGGTTTGGGGACTATTTTCATATCACACTCAGGCTACGTTAGATTAGAAGTTGTTGGGTTTGGGGAGTATTTTAATATCACACCCAGGCTACAATATGTTTGAGAATTAGTTTCATATTTTGCCCAGGCTCTGTTTGGCGCCCCGGGCAACCGCCCGGTTAGCACGGCCCTTAAGCCACTCCTGCATAGAGTAACCGTGTATATTATTTCATTTTACAAATCCAAACGAGTTTTTAGTGAATGTCTATTTCAAGATAAAAGCGAGAGGAAGTCTGGTGTGGTGCACAGTACCATTTATTTTTTATCACTAAAATATAAAACTGCCTTTCCCTCTATGTGAGTGGACCTATAATTTCTAAGACACTTTTATTTTTGTAATTATTATTTTATTATTAGAGTTTACAGACTTATTGACACAACTAGAGGTAATATAACATCATTAAAATCATTCTACTCATTTTAAGTGTACAACAAGATCCATAATTTCTAAACCCCCTCCCCCCTTTTTTTTTGACAACCTGTACATACGTGTGTGTGTGTAATTTCTCTAAGAAAAGTCTCAAACTAAAATAATTTGATGAATATTTTCAGAAAATAGAAATAATAGCTATGACACACATGCCCATCCTCCTCTAAGTAAACTCCTGGAGAGTTTAAATGAAATATTCTTTAATTGGCACAAAGTATGAAACAAACACGGGAAAGACGGCCTTAATTCAAAACATCCTATAGCTACTATTCTGAAAGAAAACATTGGCTTATTTGCGCAGGAATTCACAAAGTAAACTGGACTTAAGGTCCTTCAAACATAAAGTTATGGCTGGTTACACATAACCCAAAACAAGACTTAAGGTCTTTCAAAGCGTAAATGAAGAATAAGTTTTACACATGTTCCCTTGACATATCGAACGAACTTAACTTGCATTTACGTTAATTCAAAGTACTACCAATTCACATAAGAGTTGGATCAACGTGATCCAAACACAAGGTTAGCTAAGTAAACATAAAAGTTTCTAAGTCGAACGCAATTTCCTCTTTGCGTTGACTATACATTTAACATATTAATGTAGGCCCCTCGTTCATGACCTTAATAAAAGCTTGCAAAACAAACATAATTTAAATAAGGTGAAAAGTTCGTTTCTAAGGTTCTACATTTTAAAAGTTATTTCCTAACTGTAACGTTCAATAGCGATAATACATCTATCAAACTTTCTTTCTTAACATGCTACATCTCTATGGTGATTCCTACACCTGTCAAACGTGCAGTAAATATAATACGTCTCTACCAGACGTTCAAATAAATGTGATCCCTACACCTGTCCAACGTGCAGTTATAATGATACATATTTACAATTTACAATCCTCTTTATAATGAGTCTAAAACACGGAAACAAGGGGGAGGGGTTTTCACATCCAAGTCAGTTACGCTTAAACAGTCCATTACGTCATTATGATGTAACTTCACAGGGTTTCCAAGCCGCCGATTGGACGCGTGATTGTCGCAATGCAGTATTCCATTTCTTGACCAATGTAGAAGCTTGAAAGTTCGGCGAGGGTTTTCCACATCCCTCCGCCAGACGGCAGACCAGGGTTAGTTGATTTGGCGAAGAGGCATCAAGTAAACACTGGCTAGTTTTATTGCAATTTTCGGACCGAGTAGATCGTTGAACACGTACTTCAAGTTGTAGTCGCCCATCTCTTGTTCATCGGCGCTTTTGACTCGCCAGCGTCGTAGCCAGGCCAGCTGGATGATGGTATGTGTTGAACAGTTATTTTAGTAGACTGTTTATAATGGATATTTTAGAATGCTGATTTTGTGTAATTGTTGGGGCTACATTAGGCTACAATAGTGAAGAATACTATTGTAGGATTATTCGAGGTTATTCTGGGGGGTGGGTAGTATGTATTTAGCTGACTCGAACTTGTGATATTAGGTCGGGTGGGGAGTATTTGTTCAATACGAAGCATTGTATTGTTACAAGATCATACAAATACATCACAGAAACATTTTCAATGGCTCAGGTTTGAACGTGACAGACAATTAGTGTCAAGCCAAGGGTTTTATCTGAACAGGTTATATGTTGGAGGGAAGGGGGAGTAGCGAAGTTTACGGAGAAAAAAAAATTGAAGATAGTGAGTGAGTGCCAAAAAGGGGTTGGGGAGGAGAAGGAGAGGGGCTTCCGAAGACAGAGCAATCTACCAGGAAGCTACCGAACTTTTTCAACAGTTTAGACATTATTTAACTTGAAAATATCAAATTTTGTAAAAATTATTGTATTATATATAGTCGTCGTGTATGATAGAACATTATCTTATTCTCTATAATAATATAACTTCAAAATTATATTCTTGTATTTCACGTTTTATTTAATTTTAATTTAATTGAAAATACGTCTTATTGTAAAAAAAGTAAATATTAACTTGTAACTTTTTTATTAATATAGTTCATTTTAAATTTATAAGTTTAATATAATACAAAAACCGCATGTTGTTACTATGCATATTTTTTGAGCAATAGAGTAAACAACTTTATCGTCCTTATATAGTAGGTATCCATCCGAATCTTAAAAGTATTTCTTTCTTTCGCATTACATACTGAAACCCCTCGACCTCAAGTGTATGATGGATCCTGACGTGCTCTCAAACTCACAAATGGGGATTTTACCATTTCAAATAGGATAGATAATGGGAATTTCAGTAAGTATATATTTGAAAGCATTTCAGAGGTTTTTATGCGACGTATTGCTACAAAAATACGCTCATGCACATCCCTAATTAATTATGGATCTAAAAAGCAAAAAAATTAGTAATTTTAACACGTTTCAAATACTTGTATTTTGTATAAATTTATACATTATGCCATTATAAAATTTGTTTGAAATTATCTTTATGTCAGCAAAATATGTATGCACTTTCGGGCATCCTCTACATACACATATAATTCGTAGAGGTAGTGCGATGACGCGGCCAAGAAACTATAATGTCGCGCTCTAAGAATAAATATAATCACTCCTCCTGCGTTTACACGGCTGTATCACCAGTTATTGAAAATATGATCAAACTACCCTATTGCAAGTCTTGTTCTTTGTTCTTCGTATCTAACCACTGGACCTGGATATTCCCGTATTCACACTAGATGTATAGCTAGGTCTAGGTCTATATCCATTCAAACGTGCTGCTTACTGGTTAAAATACTCCCTGATACTAGTATTTGGCGTCTTATATTTATCTAATGGTAGAGCTTTGTGCTCACCAGGGGTGGACTGGCAGGCTCCAAGCGACCCGGACTACAAGATCTTTAATATGATGGTCCTTAACATGGTTCGGTGTAGGCTGAAAGGCTAACGTGAAGTATTTATATTTTTATTATTAATTTATTTAATTCCGAGGACATTAAAGTTACAATATCGATGATTGCATCGCTATCATTCCACTTAAAACATCAGCTTCTACTTTCTATCGACATGAGCACACAAAAATAGCTTCTAAATAGACAATAGCAGGGAGTATATTTTTTCATCTATTTAAGTTTGTGAAATTATCCTCCCCCTCAACTTGTGGATATTACAGCGCTTGTAGCAGTTGGTAATAACTAAACAACTGCTGCTATGTTTGTCAAATAAATTGTTTGTAAACAACGCCAAGAATCAACGAACAGAACTATATATATATTCACAATTGATCTATTTTGGGCAATATCACACTTACTCACTTGAACTTTTGATAACATCTAATAAAAACATTCATTTATAATTGAATTTAATTAATAGCTTTATTTTAGCTGTAGTTGTTCATTTTGGCGGCTCAAATCAAACCGGTCCACCGAGATATTTTCCAGTAGCCTAGTCCACCCTTGGTGTTCATCAGGTTTAATAGAAACTGTTCACATCTTGGTTTATTCTGTTTTCTTTGACAACTAGTTTCATGTATTCCAAGTTTTATCACAATTTGTGCATTATTTAATAGGGCCTAGATATAAGATATAAAAGAGGAAATTGAAATCTAAAAAATATGAGCTTTTTGTCTTTTGACCCTAAAGTATTTTGAGTGTTGTATAATATTGCCGTCATATAGTAACTTTATCTTTGTCATGGACACTTAAAGGCGTATTTGTTGTAATGATCAAAAATACGTATTAAATCGTACTTTAGTACATTTCCAATTATTTGTGAGTAAGTTACATATTCGGTTCGTGACCTATCCATACGTCCACCCGGCATTTTATCTTGGTTTTAATTGTTTGGCTGCGTGTGAACTAGTCTTTCGGGAAAATTAATAAAATTCAAAGGTTCGGTTTTGACATTATTGTCTGACAAACATCAAACTATTTTTTATCAAATAATTCTGTCTCTTAAGTTAGTGATGTAAGTTTGAATTTAATACTCAAGTCCAATTTTTATAAGAATACTCTTTTATAAAATAAAAAAACTGCCGCCAAAATTGATATCATTTTACTATTCTATTAGCACTATGATAGAATCTATCGATAGTGACAACTGTAAATCACATGACTACGTATGAGTACGTGAAAGTAGATATAGTAAGTTTCCTAGCTGTCAGATTAGGCCTATTCAATGAGAATTCTCATGTAACTGTAATATCTGTGTAACTCGTGTTCATTAACCCGGATAATCGCGAGATGTTGGTGCACTTGAGAGTATCGGCCACACCAGCCTCTCTTTGTCTTCCTGCCCATTGTTGGCCTTATGGCAATGTTTAGCGAGATAAGGATCTATGACCGTGCTGAGTTATGACAGGAACCTGTTGAACGCCCCTAGTGGCAGCTTCCTCAACCAGGACCTCCCACAGCACGCCCACTATATTACCCTATCTGATGCTGGCAAATGATCCATTACATCGCACCTTCCTTCTGGGAGGTATAGCCGGCCGGGAAGAATAACGACTAGGATGCAGTAGTGTTCGATTCGAGAGAGGATTGAAAACCAAATTTACTCCGCCATAGCTCAATCAGACCCTGGGAAGCAATTTTACAATATTCTTTATTTTGTTTTTAACAAACTAAAAGAGCATCAGTAAATGAGGATTGACAATTTTTTTTCAAATCTGAATACAGGCTATTTACCAGAGGCGCAGCCAGAACTTGTGATGTTTTCCGTTTTTATTTTATACTTTTATTCTTGTAAAATTTAATCAACATTATTGATGGTTCATAATATTAGTGTAAAGAAAATGCATGTGGACTCGAGCAGGTAACTTGTCTGATGCAAGGCCTTCGGTAAAAAAGGGGTTTGTTAACCGCTCTAGTGTGTTCTGTTGGGGGGACGATGCAAGGGACGCGGGTCGAGGTCCCCCCTATCTTTTATAGTTTTTTAATAAAAAATATAGTTTTTAGGTCAAAATAAATCATACATCGCCTCAGTAGCAACGTTTAGTTTAGTTTTCTACACTTTTTAATATCAACGGTTGTTGAATATTGGACATTACCAAGACTTCCTCTCTTCATTTAAGAAGCTCATTCAAGAAATTTTGATATTAATGTGTATCCTGTAGAATATTAAACTGAATGTTTCTACAGGAGAAACTGTACATATACTGACCTTAACTCGTGTTCTCTTCCTTACCACCTTAAGACTCGAACTGTGTCCCCTATACAGATAGAAGAGAGGTTGAGGGGTTGCGCATGAGGTCAACGTTTGATGCTGATTGTCATTTGTTTACTAATAGGCTTGTTTTCAATTGATGAATATGGGGAACATTACATATTATATTAATAATAAGTCGCAATACAATCTGATAACCGGTATCATGGTCAGGGCCCCTTGTTGCTGAGCTACAGGTCCCAGGCTCGATTCCCAGCTGGTACCGGGGGATTTTTCCCATCGTCACCAAGGTTTGGTTAATTAGGCTAAGTTTTGTTAAAATTTTCATTGGCTCCACCTCGTCAAACTCACAATCATCACCAGCATCACCTCATCTCATCTCATCGGGATATGGAAAGAGCCTCCATGGAGAGAATGTACGATTAGTACATTCGCGCGTTCCCTGGGTATCGGTACATTAGTACTGGCTAATATTTCCACTACTGGGCTACGAGTGATGTAGTCCAGACACGCCATTATTATTGTTATTATTATTATTATTATTCATCTTATTTTAAATTGATTATAAAAATATCTTGAGTGAACTATATCTGTTTACAGAATAGAGCTTTCATTTATTTTTGTAGTGATTTGCGAACTACGCAGTGTAGTGTAAAATATTAGTTTTATCTGTGGATCAAGCTATTTAGCGAGGATCAGTGACTTATTAGTATTAAAATCTCGAATCCCGGCATTCAAGAACACAGCGGCCTGTCGATATAAGCTTTACCTCGTCCGGGCTGTTAAGGCTGACATGTAAATTCAAGCTTTTTTTGAGTATTTAACGCGCACTTTTTGAGCCAACTGATTATATCAGCACATGAGAATTTCTTTGAGCGAGAGCGAAAGTACCTACCAATTTTGGTAGGAAAGGTATTTTCATATACCTACCAATCCATATCATACCACAATCGACGGATGGCTTCACTCCCCCTTCGAAGGAAGTTGTGCTAAGGATTTTGATCTCTCAAGAAAAATCCGTCGATCCCGGCTGGGTTTGAACTCACGAACATCGGATCCTGAAGCGAGCATTTTACTCCAACCCACCGAGGTCGACTTGAATGAAAGAATGGCAACACATTCTCAATGAATTCTTGTCTTGGCTACGATCGTAATTAATTTGGATAGTACACAAAGAAAGAATGAGAATGCAAATCTTGCATTGGCTTACATGATTATGAATATAAAATACTGGTAGAAGTGTATTTTTTCTTTAGAAAACTTGTGAAAGTCAAGGAATGTCAAATCCTGCAAAGCGTATCAATCTTGAAATAGCTAAGACGGATACATGTATGAAATAGTCGAGTGCAGGTTGGAAATAGCTAACGTAAGTGATCATGTGAGAAATACTTGATGGTTAGTAAAACTGTTTTATTGATGGGTAATTCATATTTTGGGGAGGGTGTTGCGTGCACACAACTCGGTGAACACCTTTACTGTGTTATACAAATCAAATCTATATTTTCTTACATTATTATTATTATTATTATTTAGCACCGCGTCTTACTACCCGTTCGGGTTATACGCTTTAAGTACTAATTACGCTAATTGATTGGAAATTGGTAAGGTTAAATTAGAGGAAGAGAACCCGTATTTGCGTGGAGGGAGAGTGGAAAACCATTTAGGAAAAACCACCCCCAGTTCACCCGACCGATATTCGAACCTCGATCTCCCCGTCCTCGGCAGTCGAGCTCAACACGACTAACGCGTTAACCAACTACGCCACTGAGGCGGGTATTTTCTTACAGTTTAGTGAAATATATATATATATTTAAGATTATGTTGAGAATATGTTCTACTCTTGTTCTGAGAATATTACACACCTTTTGTTTTCCATGAGTATCTTGTCCCATTCTTTCTCCTCCCTATCTCCGTGTCTCTATCTCCTCTTCTTTGTCCTGCCCTCTCATTGTGTCGCTGTGTTTTATCGCGGTAATGCACCTGCACCTTTTATTTATCCCTGTCCATTGCAAGTTCTTTTTTGGTTTTATTGCACCAGCATTTAGTCTTTGTAGTGAGACGTTTCTTTGACAAATAGTCCTGAACAGGGCCGAGGGGATGATGGTGGTATGCTCCCAGTTAACCGGGCCATGTGCTCCACCCCCTATCGACTATCGTTACTTGCCACCATTTATAATACCTTACTATTACACTAGAGTTATTTCACTTTATTTTGTTATATCTTGAATTTAAAATAAAGCTTTGGATCTGATACAGTGTCGCTTAGAGCATAATTTAAAAATACGTAGAAAAATGGCACTTGAACACGGGGGCTAATCCCATTGCAAACCGGAAGTTCTAGATTTACTAACTGTGCCTTATTTATTGTGAATAAGAAAAACTTCTATATTTTTAGTTTAAAACTTGGTTTCAAAGTGGTCAGATAGTACAGTTTTAAAATGAACATTTCTCCTTGCTTCTAAACTGCCATATTTTGAATTTTGGTAGCATTGTAGTTCTAAAACATAACCCAAGCTATGTACAATGATCTGTAAAGGATGGTAGATTATTCTATATTATTATATTGAAGCTCAACTAAAATAATAAACAGTTAGTCCGATTAAATGAGGGGGTCCTAGTAGTGAATATGACGGGGTTAATTAAAACCAAGAAATATCTTAACCTAACTTAAGCCTAATTGACTAAACCTTGGTGACCGTTGGTATGATTCACCTTTCGGGGAAAATACCTTTGCTACCAGCCGGGAATCGAACCCGGGCCCCCTGGACTGGTAGCAGTTGTGCTGACCACTATACCGAGGTCTCAGTTCTCAATCCCAATATTAGAAATGCAACTCATTTTTACTCTAAGAAAAATTTAATATATTACACTTTTTAATTTAGGATTGGCTCAGGGATGTTGCTGAGTCTGAGGGGAGATTACTGCTAGTGAAATTGACATGGTAAGGATATGCTATTTAATACAAGCAACTGTGATGGGCAACGAAAAAATCAAGTTTAAATTCCTTTATATCTACATTCCATAAAAGAACCAAGATAGAAATGCATAACTAAGTTTTTCATTGTAGTATGTGGCCTAAATGGTGTATAAATCATTCATTCGGCCACGGAGAAGCAAAGGAAACGGGCACTTGAATCATGTCCTTTGTATGACTATTTTCAATTGCTGTCACTGATACAAACTGCTACAATTACTGAAGAGAAGGAACAAACTTGCTTCTACTCGGGATAACTATTCTAATCTATATCGTTTTTATTTTCATTCCCTTCTCCTTATTCGAGATTATTAAAACACACAAGTCTACCAAACAATTAATTACTAAACAAACCCACAATCTTGAACCTCGTTAATACTCGATTAACCACCGACGAAGAAATCTTAAAAATATCAAATATGTAGTATAGAATATACAATTGTATAATTTATTACTCTATGCCTAACCATATATGAACTTTTTTTAAGCATTAATACCTAAGAGTGTTAAATAATATTAACGTCTTACACCCTATTCCAGGGGCTCCCAAACATTTAGAGACCGCGCCGCCCTTCACATGTCAGATTTTCCTTGCGACGCCCCTGTACCCAATATTTTCAAGGAGCATTCGAGTCCGGAACTCACATAAAGGGAGCGCTTTCACAAGTAAAAAATGATATGTTTTCTTGTATGATTTATTCCAGTCTTTAAAATATGTACGGGTACGCGCATTGTATATTTGCTTGTCGCGTCCCACTATTTTATAGCTTTTAGTTTTTCCTCATAGCCGCGACGTCCCGGACCAAGACCGATGACGTCCCAGGGTGTCGCGACGCACAGTCTGGGAACTCCTGCCCTAGTCACTTTCAAAATAAAACGTCAGGAAAGAAAATTTGACGTGTGGTTGTGTATTTGAATCCATGACGTAGTTTACAAATCTTGAAACACTTTTTAGTGACCCTAATAGAAAGGGAGTATTGTAATCGTCAACAAAATCGAACTCGAGATTTTGAAGGGTGTATATGTTTCATGATCCCCTGGACCCGTCAAAGGAGTTTTTGAAATACCATCTGTCCATTGGCCTAGAACCTGCTATCAGGGTTTTCATGAGGTTCCTCAGGTTTTGTTAAAAGCTCAGGTACTTACTTCCCTTTTCTTGATCTTTACTGTGAATTCTCACGCTCGCCGAAAAACAAGAGCAGAACTGAAATGTGACCACGTGATGAACTTTGAGCCAATCACAAGAATCATCTTACTAGTAAAATAAGAGCAGAACTTAAATGTGACACCCTCTTAGCCAATCACAAGAATCATCTTAGTAGTAAAATAAGAGCAGAACTGAAATGTGACACCCTCTGAGCCAATCACAAGAATCATCTTAGTAGTAAAATAAGAGCAGAACTGAAATGTGACAACCTCTGTGCCAATCACAAGAATCATGGTACTAGTAAAAACAAGAGTAGACATTCTCAGCTCTGTCCGCGCTTTTACATAGACTCTTCATGGAAGAAACAATAACATTTTAATCCCAACGGACTTAATATGCGCATATGCCTACGAAGCTTGATACATCTACTGTTGTGAGATGATTTAAGAAAAACTCGTTAGTTGGAAAATGCATGTGTCGTTCTCGTTCTGTTTTGAATTGTTAATACACAGCACAATAATTAGGAGACAACCATCGTGACCAATAATCTAAAATATATACATTTTTATCCACAGAAAATTAAATAACTTAATAAACAGCTGTTTTAAATTTGTGTTTCAAATTATTACGGGTCAACATTCGTTTCTGCTATCCTGTGAATGAAGCCTTAATCGATGACATGAGGGCCTGCTTATGTTGACACATGTGCCAAAATGCTCCACATGCCACACACCAGGGGCTCTTAAGGTGGTACGAACCACATGACGTCTCTGTCGTGTTCACTCTACAAATAATTAGAGCTCGTCTTTCTGGCCGGTGGTTCGGTTGTGCCAAGCGTCAGGTTCCTCGGGGGTCGTAATACGAGTAGAGCCTTGGCCTAGTGCACTTCATTATGGTTCCACTCTCCTCGTAGCCACCGGAAAGTCGAGACACTTATGTACGCTGGTGGGTCAGAAATGAGAAAAGTTGAATTTAAAGGAAGTGTACCCGCATTTGTTTGGAGAATGGGAAACCATTTAGGAAAAACCATACTCAATACATCCGGCTGGGATCGAACCATGTCCTTCCTATCGTCGGCAATCTAGTCTATTGCGAGAGTGATGTCTTAGACCATGCGGATGTTCCAATATCAGTGTATCCCCTAGTGTCGTCAGTCGTGTATCTCTTTCAGGGCCATGGTCTAACCAAGGTACAGTCGTGTACCCCCTTCAGGACCATGTGTCTAACCAAGGTACAGTAGTGTACCCCCCTTCAGGACCATGGTCTAACCAAGGTACAGTCGCGTACCCCCTTTCAGGACCATGGTCTAACCAAGGTACAGTCGCGTACCCCCTTTCAGGACCATGGTCTAACCAAGGTACAGTCGTGTACCCCCCTTCAGGACCATGGTCTAACCAAGGTACAGTCGGGTACCCCCCTTCAGGACCATGGTCTAACCAAGGTACAGTCGTGTACCCCCTTTCAGGACCATGGTCTAACCAAGGTACAGTCGTGTACCCCCTTTCAGGACCATGATATAATCTAAGGTACAGTCGTGTACCCTCTTTCAGGACCATGATCTAACCAAGGTACAGTAGTGTCCCCCCTTTCAGGACCATGGTATAATCAAGGTACAGTCGTGTACCCTCTTTCAGGACCATAGTCTAACCAAGGTACAGTCGTGTACCCCCTTCAGGACCATGGTCTAACCAAGGTACAGTCGTGTACCCTCTTTCAGGACCATGGTATAATCAAGGTACAGTCGTGTGCCCCCTTTCAGGACCATGGTCTAACCAAGGTACAGTCGTGTACCTCCTTTCAGGACCATGGTATAATCAAGGTACAGTCGTGTACCCTCTTTCAGGACCATGATCTAACCAAGGTACAGTAGTGTCCCCCCTTCAGGACCATGGTCTAACCAAGGTACCTCTTTCAGATCTTCATAAAAAAAATAGTACGGTGCGCCACACTAATATCTCGCTCCGAGAGCCGTTTTAGGCGGGTGCAGAGGGGGGCAAAGGAGCCCTGATCCAAGGCCTCACTTTAGAGGTGGCCTCTTATAAGAGTAACATCCAAACAAAAACTTTAAAGTGATAAGTATTGATGATTTATTGGACAGTTAAAAATAAAGTGTGTTCAGAGAAAGAATGTTTCAATGGAATTGAATAATCAGAAATATGTTCTGTCAGAGGGTTGCCATAAGGTGGATATGAACACGAGCGTGATTCTTGGTCACTTTCTTACTTCCGTGTTTACTGCCAGTTCAAAGAACGCGGGGTGAATTGAGGGAGGCCACACAACATTATAGGAAGTCAACATTTGTACACCCCAGCCTGCTGTTTGCATACATAGTGACACAACCAAGCCCCACCAGAGGTTTCAGGGAGGCTGGGGCGATGGCAGTTTGGGGGCTACCTTTCTCACACAAAAAATTAATTCAATTTGTGTATGTAAATATTATGTTAATAAAAACCGATAAAATTATGTAGATGAAAAAAATATAAAAGTTCCCTTCAACGCTTAATCTTTATTATTTTTATCTTTACGACGCTCACCTCCTTAAAAAAAGAGTTTTGTTTCTTTTGCATGTGTGCGATGACCGTGGAAACTTGTTTTTGTACAAGGGAAATGTTTTGAGTTGATGGGGACTCTAAAAAGTGGGAGCCTGGGGTGAACTGCTCCATTTGGCGCTGTACAACTGTACTCCCTCTCTCCCAGTGTGAAGTGTCTGCGTTGTACTGGGTAATTGCTACCAAAATTTAGTTACACTACGCATTTTTCCCGTATGGATTTTCTTGTTGTTTTCAAATTGATTCTACATTGTCTTTACTGGGGATTTGTGGTTACTGACAAGGCTTACAGCAATAAATCACAAAAATATATTTTTTTATTTCACATTGCTGATTTAATTTTAATATTGAATCGTAATTTTGAAAGTGGTTCAAATAAAAAAATAAAAAATAGGACCACCCTCTTGTTCATAATATATTCTTATACAATCTATTATATTTCAAATATTCAAAAATCAATTGCCAGTAAACCTATTATAAAAGTTTCTCATAAAAATAAACATATTATTTTGATAATCACATAAAAAAACTCTTTAGATATACATTTTAAGCGACATTTATATATAAATATAATCAAATTTTTAGAAGCGCTCATCTTAATTTTGGAGATCGAATCAAAATTATGATTTAGCCTCTAGATATGACCGTATGACAACTAAATATCAAGCTTTAATAAAATCCATCAAACCGTTTCAACTGTAGCATCTGGTACAGACATTTTTTAGTTCGAAAGCACTTAAAACGTCAAGATTTTTTTTAATTTTGGGGGAGACAATTTATACAATTACAACACTAAAATACATTCTTAAAAACAAGTATCTCTATCAGCTAAATTTGATGTTCCTTTGTAGTCTTCACAAAGGCGACCTGGCGGTCTAGGGGTAAGGTGTCAGACTTCTGTACTGGGGGTCCGGGGCTCAATCCTTGGTCCCGGCACATATTTATCCGATTGCCAAACCCTACCTTTCACCTCTGACAAGACGTGTATTAATCGCAACTTGTGAATGTGGGGAATGCCAGGCCTCCACCGTGGTTCGGATTCCACGTTAAAATGTAGGTCCTCCATTTCATCTCGCAATCACCCTACCATTGCACATTAGCGTAAGTGCGTACAACCCGAATGGGTAGTAAGACTAGGTGCTAATAATAATAATAATAATAATAATAATAATAATAATAAAGTATTCTTCACTTCCTCCCAACAGTCCAATTTTCACAGGAATAAATGAAAGACGAGTCAGTAGTTCCCGAGGAATCAACCGATCACCGATCCATTCTAATAGGTCTACTACATACAAACGACCGTTCTAGAGAATACTGAGCTACTCAATAAATAGTATTAAATAACTTCTCGTGTACACCGAGAAAAATAAATATACAACCTTAAAAAAAACCTCGTAATGATCCACACACTTCTATACATCATGAGTTTTCTGGATATTTTTCTTATTTAGAGTTTTAATTTTCGAAGTAGTTCTTAATTCCTCAACCACCTATATCTTAAATAATTAATGTAACCAATTTAAAATATTAAAATCTATACAAAAAAGTTATAAAAATACGAGCTCTTAAAAAAAAGGTTGGGTGCAGGGCGCCAAAATTCCCTAAGATTGCCCTGCTTGGTCCTTTATATAATTTATACTTAAAACTCGTAACATAATGGAGAAAAAAAGAACATTACCAATGGAATAATACACATTGTTACAGAAACTTTTATATTTTCTGTGTATTTTCAAGTATACATTTCCCAAAGCTCTATTTAAAAAACTATATTTGCCTATAACTCGGAAATATTGATTTTTTTTCAATTATTGTAGACAATTAAAGTTGTTTATTTGTAAGTTGGACAACTTTGCAAAGGTAGGTCATTTCGTATCTCAAATATTTGCGGCACTAGTCTAGTTCATTATATGAACGTCTATAGGCTATCGAGAAGTCACGATAGTTTCAAACATAAACATTTGGGTTGAACCCTGCAAAAATATTGGAAACCATTGGTTTAGATGCTTATATGGAAAGCTACTGTCTTAGACTATTATATCCGTCAACTACGGCGACTTGAAGGTAAGGGTTCGAATTTTGGCAGGGTGTATTAATTATTTTTTTACTTCAAATTTTCCAACTCCCCCTCCACGTAAGTGTGGCTACATTAGCTACTCTAGTTCTCGACTTCCTCATTCCTACTCCATTGGTGCAAATAAGTGAATAATCCGGACGGGTATTAAGACGCAAAGCGCAGAAGATCTAGGCGAGTCCCCATACATAATAAAGTCTAATTGGCCAATCAACCTGCTGGCTTATTTTTTTATCTGTTCGCATCGCATCTAACTACCTGTACGGAGTATTCATAGATTTAGACTAACTGGGCAGGGATGAGGAAGGTATAAGTTACTATTGATTAAATGTACGCACATTTACACAGATAAATAGCTCATCACCAGTATACCTGAGTGGAGTTATATCCCCGACCTCCCCACGTGCCTAATGGTATCTGTCTGTGTCCTTGATGTCTTGATAGTCACCCCCATTTGACGCATGTTCCCGGAGTGTTCTCTGTCACCCCGAGCAACTAGCCCGGCTTCAACTCGCACGACGACATTTGCTTTGGCTCTCGTTTCGCGACCAGCATCTCTTTGCTCCTTTGTTGCCGCCTGGGTCATCATCCCCTATACATCAACCCTCGAGGACATTCTGCGCGCACCATCTGGGGAACCGCGCGCTTGGGGAGTTGTTGCTTGCTCTTCCTGATCCAACTGAATATATCAGCACATGACCTACAAACTAACTTAACTCTGGAAGACACGTGGACTTAGTGTCGGGTTCATGGAGTCCGTTTTGCCGGTGAAAGGGAGATCAGGGCTCGAATCCCGGCCGAGTGTACTGAGAGAGATATTTCTTGAATAGTTTTAACCTCCCCGTCCTCACAAATGCGAGAATATTTCATCTAAATCTACCTTATAATCCATATATATATTCCACTAGTCTGATTAAAATGCGTTTAAACCAGACGAGTAGTAAGACATGGTTAAAAAAAAGGATGAGACATCACAATATTAAAATAAGAATGTAAATATTTGACAGCTAAAAAAAGTTAAAACCATTTCCATTCCTCAAACTTTATGATCGGTTGTTGTCACTATTAATATAAGGGATCAAGATTATGTATAGTTGTTTATAGTCATTTTTCTTTCAGTTTTAACAGTGGAAACATTTTTTAACATTTTCTGAGTTTTTTATTTAGCACCGCGTCTTTCTACCCGTTCGGATTATACACTTAAGTACTAATTACACTAATAGATTAGGAATTGGGAAGGTTGGATTTAGAGGAAGTGAACCCGCATTTGCGTGGATGAATAGTGGAAAACTATTTAGGAAAAACCAGCCCCAGTTCATCCGACCGAGATTCGAACCTTGATCTCCCTGTCCTCGGTGGTCTAGCTCAACACGACTGGCGCGTTAGCTCTCTGAGTTTAATTCCCACCTGTGACTCAAGTAATAGATACACACAATTCTTATCAAATAAGTATTACGTTCATGGATTGAAATTAATAAAATGAAATGAGGAAATTTAAATATTAGGTTCTACTTGAAATAATTAGGCAGGTCTATATTATTATTTAAAAAAGGTGAATTTAGCATTGATCTTAATCGAGTCAACAGTGATGCTTATTGAAGTTATTTACTATCGTGCATCGTTGCCATGCTAAAATTAGATGTGTAGTAAACAATCTGATGCGAGTGTGACGCATTATAACGGCTTCATGTGAACCACCAGCGTGTCTTGTTGGACAGTGACTATGCGAAAGATTGGGACCTGCTGGCGGACTGAGTGACACTGAGTGAGATTGGAGGGGATTCGGTTCACTCAGGTGTAAAGGTGTGCTGTCCAAGCAGCGACTGTGGCTGGAGTCGCGCGGATACGGCCACAACAGATCGTGGTGACAGTCGCATGTGGGAACCACTGACAAATTATCCTGGCAATAAGAACCTTTCCCCTCCGAGTAATACGCTCCCTCGTGCCATTATAATGGTAGTATTCAGTGTTTCCTCCTAGTAACTTGGCATTGTGTGTCATTATAATGGTAGTACCCAGTGTTTCCTCCCGGTAACTTTGCATTGTGTGCTATTCTAATGGTAGTATTCAGTCTTTCCTCCTGGTAACTTGGCATTGTGTGCTATTCTAATGGTAGTATTCAGTGTTTCCTCCTGGTAACTTGGCATTGTTTGTCATTATAATGGTAGTATTCAGTGTTTCCTCCTGGTAACTTGGCATTGTATGTCATTATAATGGTAGTACTCAGTGTTTCCTCCCGGTAACTTGGCATTGTGTGCTATTCTAATGGTAGTATTCAGTCTTTCCTCCTGGTAACTTGGCATTGTTTGTCATTATAATGGTAGTATTCAGTGTTTCCTCCTGGTAACTTGGCATTGTATGTCATTATAATGGTAGTACTCAGTGTTTCCTCCCGGTAACTTGGCATTGTGTGCTATTCTAATGGTAGTATTCAGTCTTTCCTCCTGGTAACTTGGCATTGTTTGTCATTATAATGGTAGTATTCAGTGTTTCCTCCTGGTAACTTGGCATTGTATGTCATTATAATGGTAGTACTCAGTGTTTCCTCCCGGTAACTTGGCATTGTGTGCTATTCTAATGGTAGTATTCAGTCTTTCCTCCTGGTAACTTGGCATTGTTTGTCATTATAATGGTAGTATTCAGTGTTTCCTCCTGGTAACTTGGCATTGTATGTCATTATAATGGTAGTACTCAGTGTTTCCTCCCGGTAACTTGGCATTGTGTGCTATTCTAATGGTAGTATTCAGTGTTTCCTCCTAGTAACTTGGCATTGTGTGCTATTATAATGGTAGTCTTCAGTGTTTCCTCCTGGTAACTTGGCATTGTGTGCTATTCTAATGGTAGTACTCAGTGTTTCCCCCTGGTAACTTGGCATTGTGTGCTATTCTAATGGTAGTATTCAGTGTTTCCTCCTGGTAACTTGGCATTGTGTGCTATTCTAATGGTAGTACTCAGTGTTTGCTGCTGGTAACTTGGCATTGTGTGCTATTCTAATGGTAGTTTTCAGTGTTTCCTCCTGGTAACTTGGCATTGTGTGCTAATCTAATGGTAGTCTTCATTAATTCCTCCTGGTAACTTGGCATTGTGTGTCATTATAATGGTAGTCTTCAGTGTTTCCTCCTGGTAACCTGGCATTGTGTGCTATTCTAATGGTAGTATTCAGTGTTTCCTCCTAGTAACTTGGCATTGTGTGTCATTCTAATGGTAGGCTTCATTGTTTTCTCCTGGTAACTTGGCATTGTGTGCTATTCTAATGGTAGTATTCAGTGTTTCCTCCTAGTAAAAGGGCATTGTGTGTCATTCTAATGGTAGGCTTCATTGTTTTCTCCTGGTAACTTGGCATTATGTGCTATTCTAATGGTAGTATTCTGTGTTTCCTCCTGGTAACTTGGCATTGTGTGTCATTCTAATGGTAGGCTTCATTGTTTCCTTCTAGTAACTTGGCATTATGTGTTATTCTAATGGTAGTCTTCAGTGTTTCCTCCTGGTAACTTGGCATTGTGTGTAAATCTAATGATAGTTTTCAATTTTACCTCCTGGCAACATGAAACGCAGACGTTTCCAAATGTGTCTGTACTAATACTAAATATCGGGTGAGTATTTTAATTTTCGCTCTTTTTCTGGCCTATGATAGGGAATTACAAATTTGTCAAATCAACCCAAGTGCAAAAATACAATGTACTGGAGTTAGAATGGAGGGAATCAACTCAAATAAATGGGACCAATACATATTAAAACTTTACAACATCCCCCCCCCCCCCCAAAAAAAGAAATGCTTTCTGCGCATTGGCCACCTATTTTGGTCAAATTGTGTCCGCGTAACGTTTTGATATTTCTTACGTGAAATCAGCAAGTTATCAGCATTAGGCAGCCATAGGAGGAGTTATCTGTGGACAACAACATCGTTAGTCTCTTATATATAGTTTTATTTTCTGTTTGAACATTTCATTTGACTCAATTAGACAGATTAACAGATTTTAAAACGCAGCAATCCTTAAAACACACATGACTTACGACTAAATAGTCCTCAATACTTATACTAAGATGATAAATGTATATTTAAGAGGGTTACATTATTCAACAGGACTGATCCAGTGGACAACCCACCACGGATCAAGTTGTGATTGATATGAATTAAAAACACCATTTGCATAGCACCATATTGCCAGTAATATGTCGTCCTGGACTGTCGTCTTACATTTTAAATTTTATAATTTAAAAAAATCAACGCTTATCGTGAAATGTCGCAAATAGGAAATTAAATTAAACTTTATGAAACATCATACTCAAATAAATAGTCATTTTTTAAAGTCACAAAATAACATTTTAAGATTGCAGATTTTTGGACTTTTCAAAGTGAAAATGTCAACTTTTAAACTGTTTACGAGTCTATTTATGTATAGGGCCATATACAATTGATTTTTGTTAATTCCAGTATACAACAAACTCATATACGGTTAAAAGTTTCGTCGATATTTAATCTAAATACAATATCTGAATGGCAATATCTCAGCTACTTAGGCCGCCTTAGTAGAATAATTGTAGGTTTTAAATAGTTTTTATGTTATCCGTCAGAGAAGTTTGTTCAACCGTATAATCGACTGCACTTCTAATGATGTGTCTATTTGTTGTATTTGTACCGCTCTCGGCTCCACTGAAATCGAGAACCAGGACATTATCTCACTCTCAGGGGAGTCACACAGTTTCCGGACAGGCTTCACCTTCTTTTTTAACTGCTTTACCTCCCATAAAACACTCAAGACTCGTCTCCGTGTCGTCACTTCCGGGTTGTAAGTACTCCCTGGATTGTGAACACTTCAACCCTGGAGATATGTTTCAACATCTGATCCCTCTAACTCACTTTGCTAGTCATAACACGTCAGCCTCGCCCCTGCTCTGAGACGTCACTTCAATCTGTTGGGCCACGGGAACCAACCCGGGGACTATGCTCTTATGCCGGGACAATCATCGTAACGTAACGATGGTTACACACTTGGTGGGTATTTATACAACACTTTTTTCTTACTTTGAAAAGTGTAAACGCTCAGCCAATATAAATCAAGGATCGAACAAATGTAATGATAATATCGAGGGGCGTATTTTGAACCGAGTTTAGATGGATGATCTAATGGTTTTCTCGCGTGTTTATGTTGTGTTACCTTTAGGCGTAGCGCCCACCAAAATGACGGGACATGTGAGCTGACGCATGATCTGGTATCCAAAATGCATCTTCAGGTTAAACCAATGTAAACATATGACTGAAGTGACGCTACATATTGATGACTTGACACACGTCGCGTCAGTGTCAGGCGATTGCTGCATAATCCACTTTTTGTCACATGTTACGGACAAGTTAGTTCAATTAATTCGCTGAACATTTGTTTGAGGTTATTACATGACGTCCTAAAGTTTATATATTGTTTTAAAATCGCAGGTCAAAATTTTTTAATCATAAAGGCAATGTTTATTAAATCATCCTTTAAAATAACTGAATGTTTATGTATATATATTTAACTCTTTAAAAACATTGAAAGCGACACGTTTTTTCAGTTGCTCTTCAAAAAGAATGCGCTCAAAAGCGTCGTTTACCAATCCAATCTCAAGAAAACTTCTTTGTCAGACTTTTGGTTGCAAAGGCTAAACGAATTTCCTCGTATCGCTGATCATGCTATCAAGTTTATGATGAACTTTTTCAACAAAATATCTCTGTGAGAGTGGTTTTTCATCCATGGTGTACCTAAAAATAAGTACCACAATAGGCTAAATTTGGAGCCGGACCTCCACTTGTAAAATTCAACTGGGCAACCAGTCATAAAAATAGTGCCAAGCCATGCAGCCACACCCCTCTCACTGAAAAACTTTGGGATTCATAATATATCAACTTCAGAATTATAATTTAAAAAAATTATTTGAAAATATTGTGTTTAAGTTTACTTTTTTCTTTATTTTGAAAGCATTTGGAAGAAAATGCATAAAGCTTTTCTACAGACTTTTAAGAGTAAAATTATGTTTTTTTAAACTTATCATTACGAGTCTTAATAAGAGATAATGTTAAGGCTATAACAGTAGGATTCTCTCTAAATAGCTTTGTCACAGTTAAAATATGTTTTCCCAATAGATTGAATAGATCAATAATTTACCATCTGGTCATAATTTTTTTTTAAACTTGTAATTTGGAATTATTTTTTTCATCATGGGGTTACATTAAACTTTTAATCATGGCCAAGGGGTACAATCTAAAGAGAGTTTTAGAACCGCTGATCTAGTCTTAAGGATAATGAAAGCAGTATTGAGTGCGGACTGGCAGATTCCAAGCGACCCGGGACTACAATATGATGGCTCTTAGCGTATACTAATATCCTCCACTGAAGCTATGTTTCAGTGTAAGCTCAAGTGGGGAGTTAAAGTATTTATATCTTTATTGTTAATTAATTTAATCCACAAACCATTTCGGTTACATTATCGATGACCAGTTTCTACTTTCTAATGGCACGAGCAAAAACGCTTCTAAATGTTTAGACAATAACTGGGTATTTTTATTAATACATTTAAGTTTGTAAAACTAACAGATTAGCTTCATAATTTTTAATCTGTCTTTTCTTTCAGATATTTTTTAAACAATGCTGGTCTTTTTTTATAGCCCTTATATTAACATATCTGTGTTAACAACATTCATTCATATGGGGAAAACAGGGAAAGCAACGAAAATTCAGGGCTTTTCGATGTCAGGGATTTTCTTGAGAGAAGTAAAAATCAAGGAATTTAAATACTTAGCTAAAAAAAATAGCTTTACTACTTAACCTTGTAACACTATGGATTCAATCGCCCCGCTTTGGGAGTCGATTGAAACACTACGGATTAATTCCCTGATATAATAATGCTGTGATGACGTTTGGGTTGTCTATAGCTCCGTGATCGAGCGCCTATCATCACTGTAAGGAAAAGATACCGTTTAACCAGCTGTCTATAGCTCCGTGTTCGAGCACTAATTAGAACGGTATGATTAATAAATGTAAGAAAGAGAACTGTTGATGGCTGTTTTTTTCACACACGGTATTTAAATGACATCTACTAATCACTTATACATACTCCAATTAAATGATTTATATTAATGCAAACTTGTGATATTAATGTAAGTTATTTTATACTGTGTTAGTCTGTGACTGCTAGTGTATGGCTCTGACTGACTTGTGCGTGGGCGGAGATCCCGGTGTGGATGTTTGGATCCCGGATGGTGTGTGCTTGTGTGACTTGTGCGTGGGCGGGCCTCGAACATACGCACAACGGTGTATATATGACATACCCCTTGCATGTTTCTCCCCTTGCCAACAGTGTAAAAACAAACTAATAGAAATACAGGTGTTGTGAAGGCTAGCATCTTATTGGTATAGGGAATTGGCGTCTTCACCCAATACTGCGGAGTTGTTCCTTTTAACAGGATATAGCGCATTAACAGGAAATATGGTATAAAAATATATATTTTAAATGTGAAATCCTTTTCACATTATTTCTGAGAAGCGCGTGTTTCTTCATGGAGGAATCTTAAAAGAATACTCTACCTATATTACTTTATATAAAAATTACCTTCATCCATGACTTTCTACATAATTTAGAGTTAATTAGACCAATATCATTACAACCTTAAAACAAATTGGAAATATTTTGATTAAAGGCATTCTGACATTTAATGGTTGTAGTTTTTTTTAAACATATTCAAACCCTGACACAAATAGTAGGTAAAACAGGCCCTGATTTAAGGGAGGGGAGGCTAACGGCCTAACTCCTGCAATTATTGCTTTCTCTTTTGGCTTCATATATAAGAGTAATGATAAGAACATATAAAGTTAATTTAAACTTACAATTTATATTTATTTCTTACAAAATATTACTAACTAGTGGCACATGATGTAAGCAAATATTTCAACATTGCTAATTTTTGGACAGAAAATGTACGAATAAAATAAAACATATTTTTATTCTTAGGGTTTTGACATTATTTTCTGTCCTAGCTCAAAACAAACGAAATAGGCCATATTTATTATTTATTTTTTCAAACAAATAAAATTGATTGTGATGACAATATTTTCTTATTCAAACAATATCTTTAACATGGTGTTTTTAACAGCTAGATATGTAAAGAAAAAATTATAATGTGCAAACGTTGAAAACAAAAATATTCGTTTAGTATTTGGGTCCACGGGCGTCGTTAGTGCGGGTTGCAGGGAGAACATGTGTGTGTGTGTGTCCAATAATCTGCTCAGATAGGAAACTTTTAATAAAGTACTGAATTTGGGAAAAACCTTTTCTCACAATGGGGATGTAAATAAGCCAATTTTAATATGAAAAATGCTAGTACATTTTTTTAAGTAAATACTAGACCTATATATTTTGGAGCTTAACTTCTTAGCTTTCAATGATTGACACTTTACTTTCTAAGTTCCGAGAATAATTAGACAATACCACCTGTAATTTATATTAGTCTTGAAAATAGTGCTTTTTTTCTTCCCAAACCCTCCATTTTCCTAAATTAAACCATACCCTTCCTTCCCTTAGTTTCTCCTCAATATTTTCAGTTCCAGCCTTTGCTGCCAAGTCAACGGGTCTCTCCATAAATCTGTTGATTTTCAGAACTGTCACAAAATAGTTTTATTTAACTAATCGCATCTTAAAACCTCACTCCCTGCTGGCTGTTTCCAACTACCAATTGCGAGTTCTACTAGATACACCTTGATGAACAGAATAATTTGGTTTCAAATGTGGAATCGTTAATTGGTGTGTTGCCAAGTTCATCTTGTGAGGTAGGGAGAAGTCTTAGTTCACTGCGTAGACTAAAAGTCTACTTAAGATAAAGTATGACACAAAAATGACTAAGTCACTTTGCAGTTTGTGATATGCACAAATACATACTGGATAGCATCGTTATAAAAGAAAGAGCGAGGTGTTTTATTCAGAAAAATTTAAAAAGAAAGCAACGTTTGGATCAATGCATTAATGATTAAGGTAATTTATCTATATTATTAATATAATAGCTAATATTGTTTTTTCTTAATGTGAAGGGAAAATTGGTTATTTCCAGGACCATAACAAGGAATAGAGGTTTCAACGCTCCTTCAAAAAATCTCGTCAATGTATAGATTCGTAACTTATTGGAATCGATTACATTTTCTAATAGCTCCAAGCTGAATTATATGCTAGAACATTTTTAAATTATTCATAAAATATTTGATGTAAAGAAATTGACAACGCTCAATTTGGGGACGTCACCATGAGCCACTGCAAGTAAACACACCCCCCCNCCCCCCCCCCCCCCAACCTCCACTTTACTCCTCACCCCTTCTACCCCAAAACTGGGTACGGTCTTGGTTAAATTCGTTCCCCACCCCTTCGTCCCCCAATAAATAAGAGTTTGCAAAGCCTATGTTTGGGCCTCTAATTTTATACAGGCCTGGGGCCTTCATAAGTTCTTAGATAAAACATTAATACTGGGAAAATAATTTATTAAAATGTTGATACTTAATAACTGCTACATAACTTATACGTGCACCTTTTTTTAGGATTGAGGATCAATTTGGTAAATAAAAAAAATCGTTACTTGCCAAAGAAAGCTTGGAAAAGATTAGGTCAGATGAATTGAAAAATGTTATCTTGGAAACGTGTTAAAGTCCGAGAATTTTGTAATGTAAGTTTTGTATTCCTCCTCCCCTCGAGTGTGAACCCTGGTGCGTGCGCTGGACCAGCCAAGCACAACAAATGACACGTACTTGTAATATCTCCTGTCAGAAAGGGGGAAGGGGGTGTAGTTTATACCCCACCCAAGGAAGCACCCTGTCCCAGGTAGAAGCTGTATCGGTGTTGGCCATCAGGGACTCGTGTCCGGGGCCTTGTCCCACAAGGGAATTTATCGCCGGTGCTTGTGGGAAGGGGCGACATTCCTTGACATTGTTGCTGGAATCATTAAGAGGGGGGGGNGGGGGGGGGGGGTTCTTCCCCTGGAATCAATGTCTCCAGTTTTACACTCTTTATCGAACTAACAAATTGTGTTATGAGGAATGTGTTTCCCGACATATAATTAACGATGAGGGAGAGCAATATTAATTGTCTGGGTTTAATGGCCCTCACTTTGTCAGGATGGTTGAGGCACGGTTCTTATAAATTATGATTTTATTTTGTAATTAGAGTAAGATTCCATACTTGTATTTGTTAGTTTGCTGTCATTTATGCCCACAAATGTTTATTTGGTAAATGCCGTAAAAAGGAAAACATTAAATCAAGTCTCTGCTGTGTATTGGGTGGCGGGCCATCGCTGCACTAGGGATGGTTTCTTTGGAACAACCCTGTGCTTTAACGATGACTTAATTGAACTATAGCTTTGTTAAACTTGACATTACTACCAAACTAATAATATTTAACTAAATAATATATATCACACATAACACAAATATTTGATATGAAAAGATTAAATATGATATATCCATACCATGCTGTATTTCTTTCCTCGGTAGACACAAGTCACGTAGAAAAGTAAGTTTGAACCAACTCTTAAGTCAACCAATCTGAGCAATTATTTGTCAAAAATATTTAGGTTATAATGTTAAAAATAATCAAAAAACTATTAATTATTAATTCAATATAAGTATTTTTTTTTTACACATAGTTTGATAAATTTATTCTTGTCCTATATCTGTAGTCGTAGAATGGAATTGCATAAAAATACTGTTTTTCCTGCAAAACTTCCACTTTTACTTTTTACAAAATGGCGCTCAAGCATTATTTTGTCATTTACCTAAGCTTTTGCTAAATATTATCTTACTGGCACTAGAGTATGCTAATACAAACTCATTAATACTATAGAGTTATTTAAATCATTTATTTAAATTATCTAGGTGTATTAATTTACACACAGCTGTATAATTATATTTACAAATAAATAACTTTTTTTATTCGTTTGGTTAGCCTATTAATCAATCGATTTGATGATTTAACTTGTATTAAAGAACACACACTTTTATTATTATTATTATTATTACTATTTTATTAGCACCGCATCTTACTACCCGTTCGGGTGATGTGTAATGTTAGGGTGATTGCGAGATGAAATGGAGGACCTATAGCTTAATGAGGAATCCGAACCACGGTGGAGGCCTGGCATTCCCCACATTCATAAGTTGTGATTAATACACGTCTTGTCAGAGGCAGGTGAAGAAAGGGTTTGGTAAAACACACGCTTTTATACATGGTGCTGTTTTATGCTAATGTAACTATACAATAAATAAACAAATATAGCATTGACTATGGGGTGTAGACTAAAATGGCGTCTTACCTTAGTTGATAGCAGTGACGTTGGAATTGGGGATTCCTCCCCCCTCCCTCGGAATTAAATTGTCCCCTCTCTTGATATATTCTATCCGGATACAAAGCTTAGTAAAAATTAATAAACCAGGAATCATTAAAAGCACCTCAGAATAACTCCAAATAGGTATTTTGACTGGTTTCTAATCTTCACTATGAAGACATAAAATACAACCGACAATTTGCAGATGCAAAAAAAAAATCATGGTTTTATACAATTTCAAGCTTTGTAATACAGTAATAGTGACTATCAATTTATATTTGCTTTGTGAGTTTTTGTAAAGGTGTGCATTGACTAAAAAAAGCTACACGTCTACACTCCCGATACAAGGTGCGTGTAATGTAACCCATCCAAACATCTATACAACAAGTACGTTTCTTTATGTTGGTTGACTCGGTGTCATGGACGCATTCTAATATGACTTTATGGTCGATTCCATTCCAAATGAAACCACATGATAAACGAAGCTCTGGTAGTATGCTATTCATACATAACTTGATGAATTTTCAGTTTTTCATGATTATTTTAAGTTGTTTCTGTGTTCATCCCACTGTTGCACGCCGTAGTTGTAAGTAATGTATGTCGTATTTGCACTTTGTCTGCGTCATGTTGTTGTTGTTGCAGTTTCGCTCTGCTTGGTTGTACTATATCACTGTTATAAATAGTGTTCTTTTGTATTCTGTTGTACCTGTCTGTACCATGTTAGTGTAATAGTGTTGTTGTTTGTAAGTGGCGGGAGCTATAAGTCTAGATGTCACACCTTACAAGTGACAAGTGACAACCTCGCCCCAGGACCACACGGCTACTAACATTCCTCTCGCCTTCTCACACATTGCTACAGACATGTTCATATACCCTGCAACATCGATCTCCTGTTCATTTACAGGCCACGGATAAAGAGACGGGATATTTCCTGCCTCTCTCTCTTCTGCATACTTGCGATACATCATATAACACTTTTATTTATACTACTAGGCCTGCACTAGACCCGCTCCGCATCACGCCGTATTCTAGATTGCCGTTAAGCGGGATGTTGGGGTTCAAACCCCACCAGGGTGTTCTTAGAGTGTTTTTTACTAAATGGGTTCCCAGTGTTTGAGGATTTGTTTTTTACCAAAAGGGTTCCCAGCTTCTCAAGGTGGTTTTTACTAAAATGATTCCCAGTGTCTGAAGATGATTCTTACTAAAAGGATTCCCAGTTTGTGATGGTGGTTTTTACTAAAAGGATTCCCAGTTTGTGGGGGTGATTTTTACTAAGATAATTTTCAGTGTCTGAAGATGATTTTTACTAAAAGGATTCACAGCTTAGAGGGAGGGGGGGGGAGGTTACTAAGGGATCCCCAGTGTGTGATGGTGGTTTTTAATAAAAGGATTCACAGTTTGTGAAGGTGGTTTTTACAAAAAAGATTTCCAGCGTCTAAAGGTATTTTTTACCAACAGGATTTTCAGTGTCTGCAGGTGGTTTTTACTAAAAGGATTCCCAGTGTCTGGAGTTTGTTTTTACTAAAAGGATTCCCCGCTTCTGAGGGTGGTTTTTACTCAATTCTACCTATTCATGAAATAGGGACATATAGACTATGTTTAAATAAAATATATGTTTGACTTACGTTGGTGGACATGTGCTATAAATTATAAAATCTTTTTTAGTCTGATTTGCTGATGTATGGGATGGTTGGGGATTAAATCCTGGCCATTAGTCCTGAGGATAGACCTAGTCTTTCTTAAATGACTTTTCCGCGCAAATTTAAATGAACTTTCCCATCCCTGCAATGAAAATAAAATTTGTTTTGGCTATTTACACGCTACAATGTTGCTTGCACCTAACTAAAAAAATACACTGAGGAAATATAGACTAAGTTTGGCAAACAAAATGATGTATTCATAGCCCCATGTCATTATTTTGATGTCATTAGTATTGGGGCTGCCTTTTGGTGGACAAACAGGTCCCCGTGATTTGGGGGGCTCCGCGTTTGTTTAGGTGACACAGGTTAGCGAATTGGGGCGGAACATATTGTCTTACCTCGTATAGCCTTCTTATATGGGAGAGCTATAAAATATTGTCAGTGTAAAAACAAAAACATTGTCTTATGCTATGATTTATTGAACGAGTGAAGCTAGCTCTGCGTTTTAACTCCACCGATTTGCATTTGTCTGTTTGTGGTGGATATGTTTCACGATAACCTTTGAAAACACCAACTTATTTTACTAAAACTTGGCACAGTTGTCCTCTGTATCTTAATACAGATCTAGTTCGTTGGGGAAGTACATCTAAATAAGGAGTGGGGAGAAATGAACACTTATATGAATAGAAACACTGCTGCTACCATTGATTATTGCATGTATTTAGGGCATTTCTTGATGATCTATAGGCTGAAAATAGGTATTCAGGTGAGAACTACTGTAATAACAACTAATATATTTTTTTGCGGGGAAGGGGGGCCCCGCAAACGGAGATTGACCAGGACCTGGTAAGACCTGTAAGACCTGTGGTAAGAAGTTATACAACATGGTGGTATGAATTGCTGCATCGGGATGGTATAGTGTGGTAGGAAGTGGTAGGAAGTGGTACAGCAAGTTCACAGGACCGTTCACTGAGAGTGTAGAGTTACACACTTGCTCTACTTACAGTCCGTGAAGTCCCACCCTGTAACCCTATACTGTCACTAGCCCACGAGTTAGCTCCAAGGTGCAAAACACCCAGGAGAGGAATAGACTTGGCTCTACAGTGCACACAGCACAAGAGAGGAATAGACTTGGCTCTACAGTGCACACAACACAGGAGAGGAATAGACTTGGCTCTACAGTGCACACAGCACAGGAGAGGAATAGACTTGGCTCCACAGTGCACACAACACAGGAGAGGAATAGTCTTGGCTCCACAGTGCATACACTGCACACATCCCATGAGAGGAATATACTTGGCTATACAGTGCGCACAACACAGGAGAGGAATAGACTTGGCTCCACAGTGCATACAACACAGGAGAGGAATAGACTTGGCTCTACATTGCACACAACACAGGAGAGGAATAGACTTGGCTCCACAGTGCACACAACACAGGAGAGGAATAGACTTGGCTCCACAGTGCATACAACACAGGAGAGGAATAGACTTGGCTCCACAGTTGCACACATCCCATGAGAGGAATATACTTGGCTATACAGTGCGCACAACACAGGAGAGGAATAGACTTGGCTCCACAGTGCACACAACACAGGAGAGGAATAGACTTGGCTCTACATTGCACACAACACAGGAGAGGAATAGACTTGGCTCTACAGTGCACACAACACAGGAGAGGAATATACTTGGCTATACAGTGCATACAACACAGGAGAGGAATAGACTTGGCTCTACATTGCACACAACACAGGAGAGTAATAGACTTGGCTCCACAGTGCATACAACACAGGAGAGGAATAGACTTGGCTCTACATTGCACACAGCACAGGAGAGGAATATACTTGGCTATACAGTGCATACAACACAGGAGAGGAATAGACTTGGCTCTACATTGCACACAGCACAGGAGAGGAATAGACTTGGCTCTAAAGTGCACACAACACAGGAGAGGAATATACTTGGCTATACAGTGCGCACAACACAGAGGAATAGACATGTTCTCACAGTACACACAACCCAGGAGAGGAATAATCCACACTTACAAACCACACGTAGAAACCCTCACTCATTACACCCTTCCAGGATTCGAACCCTGACTTCTTTCCGATCATTGTCAAGTGAATTGCTTGTTTAGCACCATATACATCGTGGCCACCAGTGTGGGTGTTTCCCTGGTCAAACATCCTAATTGCGAAGGATAGAAAGGAATTGTACATTATTATCCTGTTAACTGTTGAATTAAAATAAAATAAATGGTACGGAACTCCGCACGGACTTTCTCGCTCTATTGTTTAAATTATTATTATTAGCACCGCGTCTTACTACCCGTTCGGGTAATACGCACTTACGCTAATGTGTAATGGTAGGGTTGATTGTGAAATGAAATGGAGGACCTACAGTTTAACGTGGAATCCGAACCACGGTGGAGGCCTGGCATTCCCCACATTCACAAGATTATTGTTTAAAAATGGAGATATTTGCTCAAAACTCGTAATATATGTGAAACGAAATAATATACACTAGCAAACATGAGCATAAACTGCACTATACTCACGTAAAGCATTTTTTTTAAATTCTGGTTTTAAATTTTATAATTTTAATTTTCAAATAATTAATGTCCTCATTTGTATGTTGGGACCAATAAAAAGGATCAATTTAGGGTCCACAAGGATCTACACTTTGTATTAAAATTTTCGTCTTCCGGTTAAAATTTTAACATTTTATTAGGTGTTTGACATCTTCAGGTCATCGTATTGCTATTCAATTCCCCATTTATAAATTTTGACCAATACAAGATGCAAATCTTGACTATTGAGTATAAATGGAGTTAAATCATTGTTGTACAAACATTTCTCCAAAGGGGTTTAAGGAAAAACAACAAACTTTTTGAGAGACTAATTTATATTTAATTACTCTATGACATTACAGAATTATTGCGTTAAAACTTAAGTAGTATCTCTTAGAAATTAAAGCTCAAAAAATTGTATTAATATATTTGCCAATATCTCAAACGGTTGGATTTATAAAAATATATTTCATATAAAAGTTTTTTTATTTTTAATAGTACTACAATTTTGCAATGATAAGTTATTTAGTATCTCAAATAGTTGCGGAGATACGGAAGTTTCTGCTTCTGTAAAGTACCCTAAAATTCATTTTCATGGGAACATTAAAATAGCCAGCTTATTTATAATCTTAATCAACGCCTAGATACAAATTTTAATAAAAATTGATATATTCTTTTTACTCTTTTTATTAAACTACTATTTATTTTGGGGCTAAAAAGACACGCAGACAGACGGCATTGCAAAAACCACCTTTTTTGGTCCAGGGGGTCATGAGACGTCGACATCCATCAACATTTCGTGTTAGATTATTTTGACGGTCGCAATACTTTACCTTTTGCGTTCGTAAAGTTAAAAAATATATATAAATTTGCATATAAATTTAACGTTATGGTTTCATAAAAATAGGTTTCTTAAAAAATATTTTTATTACAAATATCTCAAATAGTTTCGTAGATGTGATTTAAAAAATGAGAATTTACGCATCAGACCGGAGCCCTTAAAGTCTTTTTCTGAAATAATGAGGATAGCCATTTTGTTTAGAATATTTATAAATGTTAAGAAATGAAATTTAATCAAAATCGCTAGAGCTGATTTTGAAAAGAAATTAACTCTTTCTCTTTTTGCCCTTCAGTAAACTACTCTTAATTTTAGGCTTAGATATCCAATTCCAAAAACCTCTCAGGGGGACCCTATGAAAACCTTGGATACCAAGTTCTAGCCTGATCTAAAATAGCTTAGGCTCTAGTCCGAGGTACCGACAAATAGACAGACACACGGAAATTCAAAAACAACTTTTTCTGATTCATCAAAATCTCGAGTTAGAGTATTTTGACGATCACAATACTTTCTCTACCTGTAAGATAACGAGAAAGTAAAAAGTAATCGCTAGAGTTGTGTGACCGTGCCATCTCGTGCTAGACTTAACTATTTACCAAATATACAGGGAGAAATCTAAATGGGCGTGTGAGAGCGTCGGCTTCTTAAAGCTCTGTTGTCACAGGAATACTCTTGGGGCTTAGGGAAGCCTGATTAGTAGTGATTTATATTTTAGAATAATGAGCGAAGATCTAACCTTGTATCGGAACAATCCTCGATAAATAAAGGAACAAATTAAATTATAGCACCATGTCTTACTACCCGTTAGGTTTATAAGTTTAAGTACTAATTACGCTAGTGGGTTAGGAATTGGGAAGGTTGAATTTAGAGGTAGTGAACCAACATTTGTGTGGAGGGAGAGTGGAAAACCGTTTAAGGAGCGCCCCAATTCACCCGACTAAGATTCGAACCTCAATATCCCCGCCCTTGGAAGTCTAGTCTACTGCGAGACTAGCACGTTAGCTAACTATGTCATCGAGGAGGATATCAGTGGAACAAAACACTGACACACAAATACTTTCTTAATTCTCAACTATATATAGTTTATCTGCTCGGATGTATCGAGTACTTGTACTAATTTTGTAGTCACTAATCGCTTGTTCCAAATAGTTCTCTTTATCATTGTTGCGAACTCTCTATTAACGTCATCATCCTGTGTTAGTGCTGGTCACTAATCGCTTTTTGTGTTTGCAGGTATGTGCCAATGTGCTAACAATTGAAGAAATGTCCCATTTGAATTCTCCTGAATACCATCATCGTCGTCATCCTATTTAACGACACTATTCTATCCCGCGTGAGCTAGTCTCAAATAATGTGAGTATTTGCTAAAGCCAGATATTTTAATTTGTTATTGTTTTAATTGCCCATTATGTCAGCGTGTTTATATCCACATTGCCTGTGTGATGGTTAATAGAGAGACCGGTTAATAATTGTCAAGTTAATGACCTCATCTGAAGACGCACCGCTCGATTCTAACCCGCTATTCTAGTCAATAAGGAATAGTGTTTGTTTTATTCTCTTCAGGCGAATTATGGTTTTGTTAAAAGTCAACATACTGACCCTGTTTTCCTAAGTTGTATCTGATATCTAATATTGGTATAAGGTATCTAACGGCCTGGAAAACAGGGAAAAGTCAGAGAATTTGATTAAATTTCTGGAATTTTCTTATTTTTCTAAAATAATACTCAATATAACTTTTATGTACAATAGTCAAAGAAACATTGTTCTTACCTTTAATGCACACTATGAATCTATTTTAACACAAAAATGTCCCTTTTGAGATACAAATCGAAATTCTCCAAGACAACATGTTATGATCGTGTTATCTTTCCATTCCTTTACCGCGCGCGTCTTTAGTTAAAGTTGAGTTGCACATATGCGAGAATTCGATTACATTACATGAAGAATACACTAAAAAAGAATGTGTTTTACAACAACTTCAAACAAAACTTGTGTATGGCGATCTTTTATTGGATCAATATTTTGTCAACGAAATCTTAACTCAGATCACATTATCCATTAGCACAATCGCTTTAGGCTGAAATCCTTCAACCCCTTCATAGAGCGACACAATTTCAGAATGTATGTGTGTCTAAGAAATATCAGATCAAGTGACTATCTTAATAAAATAATGTTTGTAATATATAGTGACTGGGAAAGTTGGAAATTGGCTCTGAAAACTCTGTAAATGTCAGGTAATTTTAAAATATAGCCCGCCTCTGTGGCGCAGTTAGCTAACGTGTTAGTTTTGTGTTGAGCTAGACCGCCGAGGACGGGGAGATCGAGGTTCGAATCTTTCATGGGTGAACTGGAGGGGTTTTTCCTAAATGGTTTTCTATTCTCCCTCCACGCAAATTCGGGTACACTTCCTCTATTCATCCTTACCAGTTCTTAACCCATTAGCATAATTAGTAAACCGCACGGGTAGTAAGACGTGGTGCTAAGTAGTATTTAAAATATAGTCTGGCTGGACATCGTGTAGTACTATGGACTGTGACAGAGAAGATGATGTGTCACCTCAAGCACAAAGTAATAGAAATATTAGTATGCAACTTGAGCTGTCAATGTTTGTCTGAACATTATCATTTACAGTGGAGGGGGCAGACAAGCTAAACAACTGATGTACACCTCCAGTCATTTGAACAACCTTTTTTTTTAAAAAAAAAAAGTTCTAAAGAATGTATGCGGCTTGAGACGTGCTCTACAATCATTTTTTGACATGTCAAGTTCAAAATGTAGAAGCTAAACATAGGTAATTTTGGACAATGTTAGCTAAGCTTAAACATACATTCGAACTTTGGTTATAACGGCCTCGGCTAATCCATCAACTCGGACGTAGCGTCATTTGTTCAGCAGTCCGGTCAAACTGTCATCTATCAACGTTAGAAAACCTCTATTTTAGCGTCAACACTTCTTAGATATTTTACTTTAAATTGTATTTAAATAAACATATATGTAAAAAAACAACGAAAAAATGCCAATTTTTACAAAGGTCTATTTTATAGCAAGCTTGAAGTGTACTGGTTATACAGTGTGCTGCTCTAATAAACGATTGAATGGCAAAACAAAGTCAGGGAAAGGGTTGCGGGAATATTGGGCGCTTCAAGGTCAAAATGAAGAGAGGACTAACCCTCCTTCACTGTCACTGAGCTGGCTGGAACCGTCTCGTGGGCGCTTCAAGGTCAAAATGAAGAGAGGACTAACCCTCCTTCATTGTCACTGAGCTGGCTGGAACTCTCGTGGGCGCTTCAAGGTCAAAATGAAGAGAGGACTAACCCTCCTTCATTGTCACCGAGCTGGCTGGAACTGTCTTGTGGGCGCTTCAAGGTCAAAATGAAGAGAGGACTAACCCTCCTTCATTGTGACTGAGCTGACTGGAACTGTCTCATTTGCGCGTCTAAGCTCAAAGCCAAGTTTTTTTTCGTGTTTTATAAGTTCAACGTTAAGTTTTGGTTGTCATTATACGTAGGCCTACATTCTTTTTATAATCATGGCAAGTTGTAAAATACATCTTACAGAAAGTAGAGTTCAAAAGAATATTACAGATTGCAACGGGGAACAGGCCTATATGTAAGTTATATAAATACAGTACATGGTTTCTTTTAATATTCCTCATTTATAAATTAAATGCAATTTTATATTTGTGAAATGTCCTTCCTTACACGCTATTAAAAGTGTTCTGTTGGTACCTCTTTTATAATGACTCACTGACGTAACGTCAACATTTGTTTGGCCCCTTCGATGACGCTATAACCAAGTTTGAGCCCATTTCTATTCTTTAATCTCTAAAGGGTTGTTTAAGATACGGATAATGGTCTAGATAGGGGGAAACATTTTAAAGCGTTGAAAAGATACTAAAACAATGTTCATATATTTATACAAGTCATGTGATTTGCATCTATCACTACATTTAAAGTAATACTTTAAGTATAGTAAAATGTTATCTATGTTGACAGTAAAACATGTTTTTATTGGCTTAAAGTGTCTTCCTACGAGATCATAGCATACATTCACACTGCCATAATATTATAACATTCGGCGGGGTGGCAAGAGAAAGGGGTGTCATACCATCAGCGATGTACACATGTCTCTACAACTCACTTATTGAAGGTTTGAAGGGTGGGGGAGAGGAAGAAGGCTAAATCAATCACATCTTTAGACACTTTGTAAATAATAAATGGTAGACCTACAATCGTGCCAACTTTCTTATATAATATAGCTTGGGACAATATTTTCAAAAGCAGGTTCTCAGAAAACTACCCTTAAATATGCTTTCCTCATAGAACAAACTTAACATCTTGTTAATCAAAACAAACACTCCTTTGATATCCATTTTAATCATAATCGTTAAAGACATTTTTGAAAAATGTTGATTTAACTATTGTATATCTTTATTTTTCATTAACATTATTGAAAAAGGGTGAATTTTAGTTATGTAATACCAGCCTACATTTCGAGGAGAAGGGTCTGTCCAAACTAATAAAACTCCGCCTTGTGACTTGTCTGCAATCTTGCATTGAGGGGGAGAGGGGGTGGTTCCGAATCCTCAGAATCCCCCTCCCACAATCCTTGGTCACACGTCTGTGACGACACGGACACGCATGACCCCTTTTCATAAGTCAAAATTACTAGCGAACCCTGGTGGTAATGGTTAAACCTAAGTTGAGTTTTTTTATATACCTTAGTGTCGGTTTTTGGGCAGTTTTGGATCAAATGAAATTTATAAATAATGAACATATTATTTTTGGCTAACAAATGTATACAAACGCTTAAATTTAATGTTACTAATTAAATTTTTATAATTTACAACATAACCATTGAAAGCGATTAATGTACTAAAATATTGTCCGTATAATCCAGTCGGATGACATTTATTTGTGCATTAAACTAAACAAATATGGAATGGAAGGTTGTAGTTTATTATAATTTCAATTGTTATATAGTAAATACTTAATTTACTCACGTTTGTAAATATTTGTTCTGACCTTCAGAATGCTTTTCGCGTTCTTTGGAGGGCTTTTGATCAACAGTTTAAGAACCTGTTAGATTTATTCAATAACACACGATTAATGTCTCATTATAATTTTTAAAAAGATGGAACAGATTGTTTGGCCAAAATCCACCAAATAATATTTAAATTAATTTCCCACTTATAAACGTGTTACTAAATAAACATAGGCTTATTTAAATAATCAAGCATTCTTGTGTTTGGGCTGCAACATATTTTCAAAGGGGTTTCTGAACCTTGAGTTTCTTACAAATGAACATTTGGAGCTACTTTTGGAAAACACAAACGGAATTTTTGTAGTCAACATTGATAACACTTTACCATATCACTAGTGTTATTTTATAGGTATTAATAATATACATCAACAATGAAATTTGCAGATAACATGACTTGACGTATAAATACGTGAAAGTAGGTCTTATCCCTTTTTATATAAAGCCCACTTTCGACCACCAACATTGATTTAAAGTCAGTAAATATGTCGTTCTAAAAATATGTCTCATTTGAGTAATTAATTATTAAGTTTATCTAAAAATTCTTCAAAAGCTTCCAATATCCCTTACCTGTTGATTACTTTATAATTTATCTTTATTTCACTAATCAGATGGACTTATATATTATAATGTGTGTATTTATACTCTTGGGGGTTTCCCTACCATTGTGGCAACATATATTTCCAGTTTTTATATGAAAATCAAACTTTAGTAACTTTCCTACTTGTCAGATATGATCAGTCCTAAGAAAATTGGGGTATAATTGGACTGAATATTTGGCAATAGGACACTGTTGAATCAAAACATCATACTTTTACAACACCTCAGTAAAAACTTTTCTCATTTATTAAAGGTATTTAACGAGCACTTTCTCAACCGACTTAATATATCAGTACACGACTTGTAAAGTAGCTTAAATCTAGATCAGACACAACAACCAGCCCCACATACGTTAATTTATCACTATAAAAAAGGGCTAGGGGTGGAGATTTATGATTTACCCAACCCCTGCACCTAAAACCTAGAGGGTTAGGGGGGGGGGGGAGGTTCCGCTAGAGGCTCGAACTATATATACCTCTATAAGCTATTTCAATGTTTTTTTGAATAGTAATTGTTGGCTTGGGCTTAGCATTTTTTAAACTGGTCACTATATAAAAAGTAAGTCTAGCTTTATGTTTAATATACTACAGCTTTTTCAAAAACTCATAACTAATTAGATATCTCTAACTTCATACTTTTAACCTCATTCCAAACCAATCGATAGTTTTTATCAACGTTCTATTTTTGAGAAATACCTTTTTAGCCAACCTGTAGATTTCTTCAGGGAAACAACGGAAGATAATATAGGCAAGGAAAATGACCGAAAAGGTTAATGTTATTAGTATTGGGTTACTCTGCCTGTGGCTTGTGTGAAGACTTGCCGCCTACGATTGTACGAACACCAACTATCCAACCTACACATGCATATTATCAAAGGGAACGATTTCTACGCTGCCATTGATGTTATCAAGTAATTACTTTTAGATTCTGTATGTAATTCACTAAAAAAATTACTGTTCAGCAATTATTTGTCTCCATTTAATCTAAATGTAATCAAGGATAAATTTGATATTGACGATAACTCAAGCAGAAATGTACAAGTAATGAACATGTTCCTCAACCCCTACAATGCAAGGTACTCTTACGTTCGACCCCTTCATGAACAGGCCTGCAGGGGTCTGTTCTCCACCACTGAAAGGGAAACCCACATTTCACCAATGATACATTTTTCACCCATACCATGAATCGAACCCGGAACCCTTATATCATTATACAGACTGCCGACTGAGCTAAGGTGTCCTTTATAGGGCCCCTACATCAGCGTTGCCAATCGTACGATCTGGATACTACTTTTGATATCATTTCAACACCTGTACAATCCAATATACGCAGATTTCCTAAAAGTAATATCCTAAGGCTCTGCTACCAATAAATAATATAATGTATTAATTTTTATTTCACAATAAAAATAAGTAGATTAATCAATATCGCGAACTTAAAAGCTAGTATCAGCATTTGTTTACTAAGCGCCCGTTTTTTTTAAACATATACCTCTAGTAACAAAATGTAGTATCCTGCCGGTCAAAATAATATTCGTGTCCGTGTACTATCGCTTGAGGCTAAAGAGTTGGCAACACTGCCCTACACGATCAGTCAGACTGTCAGTCCTAAGATTGGCAGTATGCATCAGTATTTACGAGACTGTACATGGTCAGTATTCATATCATTATTTGTATCAGTCTCGGCTCCTGAATTCAACCTGCAACAACGTGAATGATAATAAAAAAAAAAGCGTGGGCAGTTTATGTTTGCCACTGAGACTGAAGTAAATACTGACTGGAGCACGCACATGGTCAGTATTACTATCAGTCTCTCCCACGACTTGTAAGACTGATGGACTGATATTGGTGTGATCAGAAAATTTGGATTAAATCAGTATTTCATTCAGTCCGGCCATCAGTCCATCAGTACTGCCCTTATACGATCAATCAGACTGTCATTAATAATTATTACTTTATTAATACTGGCAGTCTGACTGATCGTGTAGGGAGGGGCCCTGTGGTTGTCATAGTATAAAACTACCTACCCTGTACACACCGTCTACTTAGCCTACCACTAGGCCCTATCTTATATAAGGTGGACCGTAGTGTGACTGAGGTTACCCCTAAATATTATTCAGGTCCAACTCAAGAGATATCAAGGAAATAATGACTTGTGACCTATTTACAATTGGTCATGTGAGCCTATGTGATGTAATCTGGTGCATATAGGCATTTGTTGCCCACGGTGGCGCGCACACACACACACACACACACACACACACACACACACACGGTCGTCCAGTTACACTACTGACACTGTAATACAAGTCTGCTATATCTTGTTCCTTTTGATAAAGTCTAGAGAGTTTCTTAGATAAGCTGCAACCTGCAACGATATTTATTAATTTTGGAAATTTATTAATCATTAATAAATAAGCCATTTGTTTTTATATAAACCATTTGGGATATTTAACGTGCCCTTTCTGAACCAACTGATTATATCAGCATATGAGAATTTCTATGAGCGAGAGCAAAAGGACCTACTAATTTTGCATGGAAAGGTATTTTCACATACCTTCCAGAGTTCTTTTACATGACACAATTGACATGGAACTGGAGGAAGATGTGTCACAAAGTTTTATCGATCAAGATAAATACGTCCACCCCGGCTGTGTTTGAGTCTACGAACATCGGGTCTTGAGGCGAACATTTTATCCTAATACCACCAAGGTCAACAATTTCTACTCTAACGAATGTCAATTGACACCCATTTAAATATGTAAAACCCACAAATGAATGTACAACGGTTGTAAGTGTATTGTAAGCAGTGGCGGCGGAACCGAAAATCGCGGGGGAATTGAGTCTCTCCCCTCCTTTGGAAAGAAGTGGGATCTGCCTCCCTACAGATTTATTTAACTCACCTCTGTTATTATCAAATACATTTTAATAAACAAGAAACCAACAAGGTTTTCATAAAAATAATATATCTGTTTGAAAGTTATGAGTGGGGACAAATTATGACCATGCCCCCAAGTTTATTATTTTGATCTAGGAATATAAACTTTCAAATAAACAGGTTTCAAAAATTTGCCTGAGAAAGTAGCCACAAATAGTTTTTAGAGCTACTTCACTTTTAACAGTTTCTGAAGGTGAGCCCCTCCAAATAACTTCTAGAGAAATCCAATTTTTTAAAAATCCGGGGGAAGAGATTAATTCATGTTATGGATTGTTTAATGTTTAAGTTTCAGAAAATAGTTTTTTTAGAAATAAAAGAATGCTTAGCGTTTGAAACGTTTTTTTCACCGTCTGCCATATTTTGTCAGTTATTATTTGCTGGAACAAAATTACATAAGCAATGCAATTTAATTTTAGTATAAAATTGAGTGACATAGATTTTTTTTTTAATATAGAGTTTCAAACTTGACGTTATTGGTGTCATGTGGCGAGATTTACAAAGTTAAAGCACAATTTTCCAGGAAACATTCAAGAAAATTAATGCATTCTTGTTGGGTTTTATTTTCCACCGTATCTTACTACCCATTGGTGACCTGGTGGTACAGGGGTAAGGTGTCAGACTTCTATGCTGGCGGCCGGGGTTCAATCCCATGTCCCGGCAAAGATTTATCTGATTACCAAACCCTTCCTTCACCTCTGACAAGACATCTTGTGAATGTGGGGAATGCCAGGCCTCTTTCATCTCACAATCACCCTACCAATACACATTAGCGTAAGTGCGTATAACCCGAACGGGTAGTAAGACGCGGTGCTAATAATAATACTACCCGTTCGGAATATGCTTATGTTCTCAGTTAATCTCATGGGGTGAAGATATGAAGGGTAGAGTTGAGAGGAAATGTACTCGCATTCACGTGGCATAAGATTGGTAAACCATTTAGGAAAAAAAAAACATTAGTGAACCCGGTCGAGAGTCAAACCCCAATTTCCCCATCACCATTAGGCCAGACTATATGAACCAGTCATTTATCTGCATGCCCACCGATGAGGGTTGTATTAATGTAAGGATTTATAGTCAAACTAATAATTCAAGTCAATATCGGTGGTCTTGGGGTAAAGTTTTCGCCTCGTTCGTGGGTTCAAACCCAACTGGAGTAGACTGGTTTTTCTTGATAAAAATCTTTTGTAAAAATTCCTTCGAAGGGAAAGTAAAGCCGTCGGTCCCGTGTCGATTGTGGCATGTAAAAGAACTCGGGAAGGTATGTGGAAACACCTTTCCATAAAAAAAATGGTAGGTCTTTTTGCTCTCGCTCATATAAATTATCAAACTCTGTTCAGAAAGGGTATTTTTAATAGCCTAAATAAATAACAAATTAAAATTAAGTGGAAATTAGGAAAAAATACAGTTTGGAAATGCATACTATTTCTCGGCCAATAAGTTGTTGACATCTCACTCTCTTTTTAGGAATGTAAAACTTAGAATATACAAAGCCATAGTTTTACCAGTTAATCTCAACAGGTGGGAAACGTGGTTTACTACCTTACATGACGTAAACAAATTCAGGGTGTTCGAAAACAAAGTGCCTAGAAAGATATTTGGTCCAAAAAGATAGGGAATGGAGGAGGTTACATAATGACGAGTTACTTTCCCTGTGCTCATTACAAAACATTATTATAAATCGTCAAATATTGCAGGCTACGATGGACAGTCATGCAGAGTGAATATAATCTAGAACAGTTTTGAGGGTACTGACTGGCAAACCCAATTGAAAGAGACCATTGGGAAGACCTAGATGCATATAGGAGGATAGCATTATAATGAACCTGAAAGAGATTGGGTGTATTGAGGTGGACTGGATGGAACTAGCTCAAGATAAAGTTAGTGTGTAGTGAGGTGGACTGGATGGAACTATCTCAAGATAGGGATAGGGTGTAATGAGGTAGAATGGACAGAACTAGCTCAAGATAGGGATAGGGTGTAATGAGGTGGGCTGCATATAACTAGTTCAAGATAGGGATAGTGTTTAGTGAGGTGGACTGGCGTACTTTTGTAAAGCCGCGCTTACACGCTCCAAGTATACTTGGATCACAACTTGGACCAAGTGTTCTTGTACAAGTGCACTTGGTCCAAGTTAGTTGTCACAGTTAGTCACGTGGACAGTCATGTAGACATCAACAAGATGGCGGATTTTGTTTTGGGGGGTATCGGAGAAGTCGCTGATATGCCCATACAGGAGGTTGAGATCCATTTTTAAAAGATTCAGAAAAGAAAGAGAAAAAATAAAGTTTGGACCCGGAGCTGGATACTTTAGGCGCGAGGCTCTTCTTGGAGTTTCCTCAAATTTTCTTCGCGAAGTAGCGGTTGAAGATGAATACACTTTCATCTAGGATTAACTACTGTGCATGTCACTAATACCTATAAAACCAATAAGACAAGAACTTGAGGGCTTATAACCTGAACAGTTACTCAGAGGCAATACAAAAATAAAACTTGATACTAACATGAGAGCTTCATTATTTGCTCTCTGTTGCATTCCGCAATAATTACTCTACCTCCTACAGTTCTGTGAACTTACATTTTGCCTATCAGTCCATTTGATTAATTTTTATAACATTCCTTTTATGGGTTTCACCATCCTTGTTTTGAGCTGACACCATTTTAAATCCCATCTAAGTTCAACTTGGATCCAGGTAAGTTGCCCACCGTCCTACTCAACTTGGATATAACCTCCCCTTTCAAATGGGCTGGGATGAATTGTTCACACGATCCAAGTAGTAGTGTTCAGGTGATGCGCGTGCATCGTCTAAGTTTGCTTTCTCCAAGTAGACTTGGGTCTTGTCAACGCGGCTTAGGTTGGCAATGAACATTCAAGTACCTAATGCCTTAGGGTAAGTAAGTAACATGCAAAAATTGCGAACAGGATTATTAAGTAGCTGTTTTTACTCTTTATTTACTTTATAACCATCTAAAAAGACTAAGCTTACAACAAACCAAGTATAAATGGGTTTTTTCAGAACCTGTGATGATATCAAATCCAAATATCGACTCATTATAACTTTTTATGTAAAATATGGCCTATATTATTTTTTCCCTGCTCCTGACCAGTCAGGCAGTCACCCGTGTATCCATTCTATGTTCGATAAGCTCATTCCCGCAGATCAAGATAACGCGCTAAGTCAGTACTTGATATGCTGCTGGTTGTTGCAATAACTACTATTGTGGTTTGTCTGACCACTGGCCGCTGGCCTTTCTCACGACAGCAAAGTTACTCTAGCCTTTTCTTTATTGCTTTGATTGAATTCATTCGTTGCTTTTTTTCTTCCTTAAAAAAAGGTTATAAATTTTGTTGTGTTAGTGTTGATAAGTTGACCTAGGTGGCCTTTTGGGGTAAAGTTTTCGCCACATGACCCGATGTTCGTGGGTTCAAACCCAGCTGAGTTTGATGAATTTTTCTTGAGCGATTAAAATCCGTAGCACAACTTCCTTCGAAGGGGAATTAAAGCCGTCGGTCCCATGTCGATGGTGGCATGTAAAAGAACCCTGGAAAATATATGAAAATATCTTTTTCGGCAAAATTGGTAAGCCCTTTCACGCTTTATAATAGAAAATGTATAGAAAGAAATGGGGAACCACCACACTTCCTGAACTTCCCTAGTACATAAGATTTCTACCAGATAGTGCAGGCAACACTAGCCAGATGAAGAGGCTGAGAGCTGCTGAAGGATATAAATCACATCAAACCAATATTCGGGATGTTGACATAAGTAGGACTGTCTATATTTCTTATTATCACACCAGTAATGGTTGAAATGACAGTTCTGGCTCACTTTCTCCCATAAGAATAACATTGATCCATCACATTGTGAATTTGGGTCACTCTCTCTCACACTATTTCTCTTTACTGGGAAGGTGTTTTACTTTTCCCCATAATAATAGCATTGATCAGTGACGGATTAGGAAATATTATTTTGGGTGTTTGACATTTCTTTAAAGTTTTATCTTGCACCCTCCTTACTAATGCGGTAGGTTATTTCTCCCATGCGAATAGTACTAGAATTCTCAAAGTGAGTCTGTGGCAGATCGAAAAATATTATTTTTGGGGGTTAACAATTCTCTCGAGTTTTATCATTGATCCTCCTCACTGCGGGGTTTGGTCATTTTCTCTCACAGTGATCGTCTTCACAGGGAAGGTGGGTCACTTTTCTCATAAGAATAGCATTGATCAGTGGCGGATAAGGAAAAAATATTTTGGGAGGGGAGGAGGAAAACCAGGAGTTTATAAAATAGTAACACCATTAATTTAATAAAACTTTTATCAATCACTAACATTTTACTATAATATCACTACGTATTGGGTGTTACTCGCTGAGCTGTTTGTTAAAGGGTGTCCCAGGAGGAACTGCGAGGAAGCAAGTAACGTCACCTCCCACCTATAACTAATTTTGACTAAACTATTTAATTTTTATAAAGCCGTGCTGTTTCACCTTATGGAATCAGGCTATGATATTCACAAGCACTCGAGCTTTTTTCAAGATAAAATCTTTATTATAAAGGTTAATGCACAAACTTCCTTTTCAATATACTTACATACAAAACCTAAATGGTGTTTTTTTTATGTCTCCATTGGTGAACACATTTGTCTTATTTTGTATTGACCGTATGCAAGAGTGTCACATCCATTATATAAAATATAGCATCCGTCATCTCCGTTGGAAAGTGCAAGTTTATTCAGGTAGATACTGTACAATTGATGTTTCTCACTTCCTATCATAAACATATTGGCGTAGTGTAAGATCCCCTGCTTTAAACATTTTTTATAATGAGAATGTTTAATTTTCTTTTTGAGAGTGGGGTTTGGTCATTTTCTCTCACAGTGATCGTCTTCACAGGGAAGGTGGGTCACTTTTCTCATAAGAATAGCATTGATCAGTGGCGGATAAGGAAAAAATATTTTGGGAGGGGAGGAGGAAAACCAGGAGTTTATAAAATAGTAACACCATTAATTTAATAAAACTTTTATCAATCACTAACATTTTACTATAATATCACTACGTATTGGGTGTTACTCGCTGAGCTGTTTGTTAAAGGGTGTCCCAGGAGGAACTGCGAGGAAGCAAGTAACGTCACCTCCCACCTATAACTAATTTTGACTAAACTATTTAATTTTTATAAAGCCGTGCTGTTTCACCTTATGGAATCAGGCTATGATATTCACAAGCACTCGAGCTTTTTTCAAGATAAAATCTTTATTATAAAGGTTAATGCACAAACTTCCTTTTCAATATACTTACATACAAAACCTAAATGGTGTTTTTTTTATGTCTCCATTGGTGAACACATTTGTCTTATTTTGTATTGACCGTATGCAAGAGTGTCACATCCATTATATAAAATATAGCATCCGTCATCTCCGTTGGAAAGTGCAAGTTTATTCAGGTAGATACTGTACAATTGATGTTTCTCACTTCCTATCATAAACATATTGGCGTAGTGTAAGATCCCCTGCTTTAAACATTTTTTATAATGAGAATGTTTAATTTTCTTTTTGAGAGTTATTTTTGAAACACCTTTACCTACTTTTTCTTCCCCAAGACTCTCTTTTTGAATGGAGTAAAGCTTCGGTTGAAGTCTCCCAAACTCTCAAATACACTCTCCATTCATCTCATCTTTCATTTTACCCAGAGCTTTTTTATTGCACGCGCTTTATAAAAAATGTTTTTCTGGATAGTCTGAAGTGTCGAATCTGTCTGTATTAGCCAACATATCCATATACACATTTTCTGTTTTCAGTTCGTAGTAGAGGGAGTCTGTGTCTGTGAATAAGAGCTTTGCATTGTGTTCATATTTCCTTTTAACATAATTATAATGAAAGTTATACATTATAACCTTGCTTATATCTTTGATTGCAAATCCTGCGCAAATAGGTTTATTGAAAAGTAGGCTTGTTTTTTGCATGTGAAACTCAACTAACTCTTCCATGAAGATCACATAAGCAATAAATGTTGGTGAAGCAATACGCTAAATTACATCCGTTTGAAGACATATTACAGCTTGAATTCTTAGTTTGTTTTTGTTTTCAAGAATAGAAGTCTCGAATTATATTTGACACGATTTAAATACTGGAAGTTTTCGAAGTTAATAGGTACAATATTATGACCAGCCATTTTTGAGTAACTCAAATCCACGATATTTGGCTCTTATCACGGAGCTAACCAGGACAGTTCAGTGACTAATATTCCATCAGGTTTTTCAAGCAGAATTTTGACTGTACACATTACATTCATTAAATACTTGTTAATACAATATGGCGGATCTTTGTTAAGACACATATTTGATTAATTAGTGTCCCTTGTATTTTCACAATCTTAAAATAATGAATTATTATATTAATTGAAGTACGCATACACACCATTTTAAAAATAATTAAATTCCGACTGGTGGTCACGCTGTATGAAGGGGTCTATCCCTTAGTTTAAATCTGTTTACACTAGGGTTCTATAGTTAGAAAAGTTACCAGGCCTACTTTGATGTATTCATACGTCAAGTCATATATTCCAAAGCTATCATTATATATATTATAAATATATATAAAATAACATCACAATAAATAATAAAATTCTATCAATGTCAACAAAAAAGTTTATATTCAAAATAAATTGGTAAATCGGTAAAAAAAAATATGTTCACTATTCATAAATAACTTTATATGTTTTTTAAGAAGGATATAAAAGACAAACTGTTTTGGATTGTTGATTGTTGATTATATATTATATTATATATATATATATATATATATATATATATATATATATATA
>CABFVX010003779.1:51850-78133 GCA_902151425.1 Timema shepardi | reverse complement strand
GGCATTCCCCACATTCACAAGATGTCTTGTCAGAGGTGAAGGAAGGGTTTGGTAATCAGATAAATCTGTGCCGGGACTGAGGATTGGACAAACTGTAAAAGATCTCTCCAACCCAAGGTGCTGTTTTTTTTTTAAATTGACAATGAAGGTACTCTTAGCCGAATCCTTTCTAATAAGAGAAATCGTCCAAGGTGACGCGGTGAGGGTAGCAAGAAACCCTCGTGGCACTCATAGTTAAACAAAAAAACAACTCACGGTACCACAGCAGATAGAGTGGACGTGTGCTAGACACTCGTAACACCAGCACACAGCGTTGATAACACCACGTGAAGAAAATTTAACTCTTATGTTTATACTGGAGCGATGTTTTATTTATTTTGGATGGAACTATTGTTTGGACACTGTAAGAACCCCGCCCTTTCCTCGCGAACCCTTCTATCCCGGTCTTTAATTCGCTGGTGACGTGGGTCTCCTGTCGTTTCAGGTTACGGACACATCGCCCCCTCTACGACGACGGGACGAGCCATCACCATCGTGTACGCCATCTTCGGCATCCCCATGTTCCTCATACTGCTCGCGGACTTCGGCAAACTCTTCACCAGAGGCATCAAGTTCCTCTGGGCCTTTGTTCGTCGTGTCTACTACACCGGCAGCTGCAAGAAGGTCCGGCGCACAGGTCCTGTGCAGGTCAGTGTACGGTGGTATGAAGGTAACATGACATTGGTAGTTGCAATAAGGTCCTGTGCAGGTCAGTGTACGGTAGTATGAAGATAACATGACATTGGTAGTTGCAAGAAGGTCCTGTGTAGGTCAGTGTACGGTGGTATGAAGGTAACATGACATTGGTAGTTGCAAGAAGGTCCTGTGCTGGTCAGTGTACGGTAGTATGAAGGTAACATGACATTGGTAGTTGCAATAAGGTCCTGTGCAGGTCAGTGTACGGTGGTATGAAGATAACATGACACCTGTATTTGCAAGAAGGTCCTGTGCTGGTCAGTGTACGGTAGTTTTAAGATAAGATGACACTTGAAGCTGCAAGAGGGTCATGTTCAAGTAGGTACAGTACCGTGAAGATGACATGACACCTGCAGTTGGAAAAAAGTCCTGTGCAGGTCAGTACACGGCAACTGCAAGAAGGTGAATTGCATCGTGTCAGTAAGCTTATGGTAGTACTAAGATGGCATGGCATCAGGATCATGCAAGTAAATATATCATATGAATAATATGGCATGACACTGGTTCCATTCAGGTCAGTGTATGGTAATCATAAAGTGACATGACACTGATATATCTAAGAAAGATGTGTGCTTCTGCCTCATACAGGTCAGCCTATTGGACGTGGCCAAGCCCATTAATTACGCGGTGTGATGTTAACAGGAAGTGATGAAAGGTGTGCAACTGGTGTACGACTTCGCAACATTCCGCCGTCCAAGTCAGCTCAACATGGCGGAAGCAGCTCAAGGTCACCCCCAAGGTCTCAGCGAGGAAGACCAGGAGGCCCAAGTCCCGCTCCAGCCGGCAGCCCAGCAGCCCTTCCCTCAGCCCCCCGCCACCCCTCACCTGTCGATGGACGGGCACGAACCCGGGACCCCGGCGCTCAGCAACTTCGAGATAGACGACGAGTTCAACCTGCCGATCTCGGTCGCCATCTTCATCCTGCTCGCCTACATCTTTGTCGGCGCTACCATCTATTGGCTGTGGGAGAACTGGGGGTTCTTTGAGTCGTTCTACTTCGTGTTTATATCCATGTCCACTATCGGCTTCGGGGACTTCGTGCCACAGGTAATGTTCCCCAAGTCCTCGCGCTCAGTTTGAATTATGTCCCATGTGTGTTCTCCCTTCTCTGTGTAAGAACAACAACACGTATTTCAAGTCTTGAAGAGGTGTCTCGTGGGGTTGTTACCGAGGCTAGCTCCATCTGACGGTGCTGTACTGATATAATTGTGCCTCTCACACTTCACTATGTCTTTGCTATCCGCATCTTACTACCCGTTCGGGTTATACGCACTTACGCTAATGTGTGATGGTAGGGTGATTTGAGATGAAATGGAGGACCTACAGTTTAACGTGGAATCCGAACCACGGTAGAGGCCTGGCTATTCCCCACATTCACAAGATGTCTTGTCAGAGGTGAAGGAAGAGGTTTGGCAATCAGATAAATCTGTGCCGGGACCGAGGATTGAATCCTGGCCGCCAGGACAGAAGTCCGACACCTTACCCCTAGACCACCAGGTCACCAATCACTCTAATGATATAGGAGTGAGGAAGGTAGAATTTAAGAGGAAATATACTCACATTTGCGTGGAAGGGGTGTGAGAAACTTTTTTTTAACCCATTATACTTGATCAGGATTCGAACTCTGATCTTTCCTTCATCGACAGTCTAATCCATTTCGAAACCTACGCCTTAGACCATTCTAATAACAAAGTGTATTTTGAAGGTTTCGAAGCTAGTTTTAAAGAGTTATTAAGGTTTTATTTTTTGCTAGGAACAATTTGTAGGTTATTTTACTAACAGTCCTTTGTTCCTAAATGAATAATACTTTCTTCCTTAACACTTAGTATTATATAAATAAAGCGTTCACGTATTTCTAGATATTCCTTGAAATTTGGCTTATAAATCTTTCAAACGTCATACGTTACGGTGGTATTTTTCAGAAATCGATCATACTAATGGAGGTCACCGACCATGCTTGTTATAAAAATAAAGTTTGTTAATTCATATACACATACTTACATACATAGGCCTACATAAATACCCAATCATGCCGTTCCCTTACGGAGTAAGCCAAAAACTGTGCATGTATATCAAAAAACGGTAACTTCATATCCAATCCATCCTCACTAACTTTCTCCGCACTTCCCTACCCTTGCATACTCCCTTCGCTTCAACAACATCCATACACCGAGTCGTGCATGCTCTTTTATTCTTGAAACTCTCAATGTTTCTCTTTTTCACACACTATTCTACAACATAGCCACGTCTTACAAAGCCTACTCCTTCCTTTTGATCCACACACACTCTACCTTCATATATTTGCTTGGTCACTCAACCCACACTCATCCTCTCAACATGCCCGAACAAACGTAAGACTCTTATTTCCCATTGACATATTGGATTCCCTTTCCAACCACACCCCTTCAGAACCCATTCATTTACTGTGACTGCCCATACGAGTTTTTCCACACACATTTCCTAGATATTTCATTCTAACCACATTCATCTTGCTCTTGTGTTTCTACTGACAAACTCACGCTTCACATCAGTAAAACAATGTTGATGTGGACATAATTTTATATACTTCCATCTTTGCCTCTTTCGATACAACTTCATTTTTGCAATAGTCCACATACATCCAACTACTCTCTGAGATGCATTCACCCTTCTGTCGATTTCAACATCCACCATTCCATTTTTACAGAACATTCTGCCCAGATACGTGAAATCATTCATTTGTTCTAACAGTTTTACATTTATACTAAGCTGACTATAATTTCCTGACCCGTCCTCATCAAAAACTATCACCTTAGTTTTGGAAACGTGTATACGAAGTTACATTCTGCCTGTCACCACATTCAAATGATTTAATGCATTCCGCAAGTCACTCTCATTCTCAGATATTAACTCAGCATCATCTGCATATAGCATCACTCTCACGTTCTCATTGTCCATTTTTAAACCAACCACGTCCTCGTAAACATCCCTCGTACCCATGAACACATTAAACAACCATGGAGGCATAGCACAACCATGGAGACATAACACAATCATAGAGACATAACACAATATTGGAGACATAGCACAACCATAGAGACATAACACAACCATATAGACATAACACAACCATATAGACATAACACAACCATGGAGTCATAACACAACATTGGAGGCATAACACAACATTGTAGGCATAACACAACCATGGAGGCATAACATAATCTTGGAGGCATAACACAATCATAGAGACATAACACAATATTGGAGACATAACGCAACCATAGAGACATAACACAACCATAGAGACATAACACAACCATAGAGACATAACACAACCATAGAGACATAACACAACCATAGAGACATAACACAACCATAGAGACATAACACAACCATAGAGACATAACACAACCATAGAGACATAACACAACCATAGAGACATAATACAACCATGGAGACATAACTCAACCATGGAGACATAGCACAACCATGGAGGCATAACACAATCATGGAGGCATAACACAACCATGGGGACATAACACAACCATGGAGGCATAACACAATCTTGGAGACCTAACACAATCTTATCTAACACCCTGCCTGTTAAATGTAAAACCATTCACTAAAAGCTCCTTCCAAGCAAAATTATAAAAACCATGCTAAACTAACTCAAACCGTTAAGGTGAGGTTGTAGAAAAGACCAGTTTCCTTTATTTCTCCAATGGAAACATAGTGTTTAGTTTTCTTCGCACGGTGATATCAACAGTTGATGAATATCTGTCAAGGATGTCCTGTAATTTAATGACCACGTTTTCTCTTCATTTAAATGTTAATCATCTAATTCCGCTATGCTCATAACATATATTCAACAAATGTTGATATCCCAGCGTGAAGAAAATTAGAATTTATGTTTCTACTGGAGAAATAGTTTATTTATTTGGGCTAAAAAATGTTTTGTTAAGAAAAACTGCAAAAAAACATTTCCCTTCCCTCGTCCCCTTTTCAACATCACCTTAAAGTGTAAGTGTATACAATAAGGGAGATTGCGTACTATGTGCTAGTACAGTCTTGTCAAGTCTGATGTGTCCTAGCAATAAACCACGAGACGCCACTGCTTTATAATTACATTCAATATCTTGTTTATCATAGTGTGGTGCTTTTAAGATTAAGAAATCCAACGTACAGAATATTATGGTTAATTAAGCAGCCATATTCTGTATGGGTGTGTTTTGTTTTGAACCAAACTTTAAAACTGAATGTAAGTGCCACTTATTAAGGCATTCACGAGCTAAGTTTACCTGGATGACAGCTTGAAATGTTACTAGAAGTAATCCCTAATATATCACTACGCCAACAGCTCACGTCTATCACTTTGGATGACTGTAATGAAAACGAACGGTAATATATTAATGTGATAGTTAACCACAGTAATTTAGGTCAATATTATTTATATATTTATTTTAGGTCGGACACAAAGCTTATTTATAGTTTTATTCCACTTTAAAAAAGTATTAACACCACTTTCACAAAAACTTCTAACGAACATAGCCTCAAAATGGCGACTGATGAATTTAAACCATGTGAACATAACGGTAAACAAGCATTTTACAGTGATGCAGACTCTGCAGTTGATGAAAATATTTTATTCAGTTAAATATTTCAAAATACGATAAAATAATCATAAACTCATTTATTGTATGTAAAAAAAATGACAACAATTTTCTATTTTCTAAGTAAATACGATGCCTGTATTAAAAGGTATTGATGTATGCACTATATTACACATAGTAAATAACGTTCCAAAACGAAAAATAAGTACTTTTTAATTATGTTTAAAATATTGTTTCGAGTTGGACAAAAAGAAATTATTTTTAAAAAATTAAATAGTATGAGAAAACTTAATTTTACGTTATTTTAAATGTAATATATAACAGTTAATTAAAGATCTTTACATTTTATAACAAAACAGTGATCTTTTACAAGTGTTGGCAACCCAAAACCTAAACATATCATTTTCGAACTGTCATCCAGGTAAAAACCTATCGTGAACGGAATATAAGTGCTGATTGGTAGATAAAGAGGGAGGAGCCAATATGATTGTATTTCAGTGTGTAACTTGAGGTTTCCTCATTTTTCCATGCGTCTTCTGTCAACTGACAGTCTGGGAATGTAAGTAGTATTCTTTTTGTTGGCTCCACTGCTGCTTTTCAGAGGTTTATATTGCTCGCACAGTGTGACCAACGCAACCACACAATGATCATGTGATCATGCTAACAGCACTCAAGCTTATTCTTTTCTTTACTCGTATTCTAGAAAGAAAGAAAATAATCAACGATTTTCTGAAAAAATTATGTGTTTGAAACATTTTATCTATCATTTGTTCTATCCCTTTTTTTTATGAATGAAATCCTTAAATAGCAAGTAATATTTTTCAGAACATGAATTGCGTGAAAGCCTCATCTGCATACTACGTAAGCCGTAAGTCCGTGGTCCGTAAGAAATAGATGCCCCGGTTTCAGATTGATCTTTCTACGGAGACATGATCCATATTATTATCGTAGTCCGTACTCCGTAAAAGTTGGATCAACTTTAATTTTCTAAAGACTAGTTTGTACGGACTACCAATCACAGTTACCTACGTAAATATATGTGTGCGTATCAAGATAAAAGCACCAATGGCAGCGAAATGTTCCATAATGGATTGTAAGCTTGGTAGTTATAATCTTGTTATAAGTATATTTAGATATTATTATTATTATTAGCACCGTGTCTTACTACCCGTTCGGGTTATACGCACTTACGCTAATGTGTAATGGTAGGGTGATTGCGANAGGGTTATTCGCACTTATGCTAATGTGTAATGGTAGGGTGATTGTGAGATGGAATGGAGGACCTACAGTTTAACGTGGAATCCGAACCACGGTGGAGGCCTGGCATTCCACACATTCACAAGATGTCTTGTCAGAGGTGAAGGAAGGGTTTGGTAATCAGATAAATCTGTGCCGGGACCGAGGATTGAACCCCGGCCGCCAGCATAGAAGTCAGACACCTTACCCCTAGACCACCAGGTCGCCTATTATTATTATTATTATTATTATTATTATTATTATTATACTTAACCTACATTTAAAGTACTTCCTGGATTTTCTTTCGAAGAGTTTTATTCGACGAAGTCTCCGACTATCTTATTGGTAACATTGGTCACGTGATTGACCACTGACGGTGTGTATGCAAATAGAATTTCCACGGACCACGGACTATGGACTATGGACTATGGACTACAAGGTCCATACAAGAGCCTTTACATTTGACATTGTATTGTTCTATTAGCTTTCTTATATTATTAGAATTAATAAACATCACAAGTATGATATCGCTAAAGTATTCATCTATATTCCATTCACCGTAGGAATTACTCTCTGAAATGGTCTTTTTTACTACCAATAGTCTACTATATAATAGATTTCTGGTAGGAAAAAAGGCCTTTCAGAAAACAATTCCTACCGTGAACATGCTTTAAATAATCTTGTATACAAGCCATTTGTTTCATACATGTATAGAACCTCATTTAAACATGTTTGTATACAAGTTTACTCAAATATATGCATGCACTTGAATATATTTTGTCATGATTATACTAAGGGAGACTCAAAATATACAACAGCATGGTTTAAAAATTGATAATTTGATCTCCGGTACGTTCAAACTAGTATTTGCATTCAAGTTATTAGCATGTTTGACCAATAAGTACCTGGACTTGGACCCAAGCCATAGACGGAGTATGTTTATATTTTCTACCAGAATCCTACACACTCCAAGCCCTAGTTTTAATTCAAATACGTTTGAAAACATTTTATACAAGTATTTACTGTGATATTCTTATTTAAGTGGCTAACCTCGCTAAAAAAAATTTTTTTATCAACTTTGAATCAATTATGCAACAGCTTACATCACAAAAACCACCTATATATATATATATATATATATATAATTCACTGCGTGTTTAGCTACACATACATTTATAATTCATCCCACACATCACAATCACTCATATGTGGTCTTATAGAACCCAAATAGCACCAATGTATGATTGTTCATTCATTCAAACTCACACTGTAGATATAACATTCGATATTGGTGCATAGTTTTATTTATATCGCTTTGAAAATGCTCCTCTAATTATTTATTATTTATTTTACCTTTGTATTTTGGTGCCAAATAAAGTCCAAGCCAGTGTGATGAAACAAATGAAATAACAAAAAAAATTGTTTTAATCTGATCAGTTTATAAATATTTTTAGAACTTTATTTTTTTGTAAGTATTATATTGAAAGATCGTATTCTTCAAATAAACTTCTAAAATGTAGTTCTACAAGACCATAGTTTGTCAAATATACCCACAAAGGAGACACGTGTTCATATAAATTGTTTCAGTGGTTTTAGTGTACGTTGTCCACACCTGAAGTGGGTACCATATGTTAACGTACACTTTGAATACGTGGGTAAGATAAGTCAAGTCCCAGCAGTTATTGTAGGTCTGGTGGGGAATAATATACTCAGTAGGTTTGAACTTGATGGTGCGAATATTAATTTATTATTTGAACCTGTGATTGTGGTAAAACCAGTGGGAAGACATAAACGCAGATGGAAAGATAACATTAGAACGGACATAAAAGAAATGGGGTGTAATGGGGTGGATTGGATAGAACTATTTCAATATAGGGATAGGGTGTAATGAGGTGGATTGGTTAGAACTAGCTTAAGATAGGGATAGGGTGTAATGAGGTGGACTAGATAGAACTAGCTCAAGATAGGGATAGGCTGTAATGAGGTTGACTAGATAGAACTAGCTCAAGATAGGGATAGGCTGTAATGATATTGACTGGATAGAACTAGCTTAAGATAGGGATAAGGTGTATTGAGGTGGACTAGATAGAACTAGCTCAAGATAGGGATAGGCTGTAATGAGGTTGACTAGATAGAACTAGCTCAAGATAAGGATAGGGTGTAATGAGGTGGACTGTATATATCTATTTCAAGATAGGGATATGATGTAATGAGGTGGACTGGATAGAACTAGCTCAAGATAGGGATATGATGTAATTAGGTGGACTGGATAGAAATATTTCAAGATAAGGATAGGGTGTAATGAGGTGGACAGGATATATCTAGTTCAAGATAGGGATATGATGTAATGAGGTGGACTGGATAGAACTATCTCAAGATAGATATAGGCTGTAATGAGGTGGACTGGGTAGAACTAGCTCAGTATAGTAATAAGTCACGTAGTTTTGTAAGAGCGGTGATGAATTAGTTCCTAGTTCCACACAGTAGGTAAATGACTGCGGTACTGATGTAACTGTACTGTTCACAGCATCCCATGTACATGATGGCTTCAATAGTGTACCTGGTCTTCGGGCTGGCCCTCACCTCCATGTGCATCAACGTCGTGCAGGTACTGTAATGACGTCACACTCTAACCACTGTCGTGTAGGTACTGTAATGACGTCATACTCTAACCACTGTCGTGTAGGTAGTGTAATGGCGTAATACTCTAACCACTGTCGTGCAGGTACTGTAATGACGTCATACTCTAACCACTGTCGTTCAGGTACTGGAATGACGTCATACTCTAACCACTGTCGTCTAGGTACTGTAATGGCGTAATACTCTAACCACTGTCCTGTAGGTACTGTAATGACGTCACACTCTAACCACTGTCGTTCAGGTACTGGAATGACGTCATACTCCAACCACTGTCGTGTAGGTACTGTAATGGCGTAATACTCTAACCACTGTCGTGTAGGTACTGTAATGACGTCATACTCTAACCACTGTCGTACAGATACTGTAATGACGTCACACTCTAACCACTGTCGTGCAGATACTGTAATGACGTCATACTCTAACCACTGTCGTGTAGGTACTTTGTAGGTACTGTAATGACGTCACACTCTAACCACTGTCGTGCAGCTACTGTAATGACGTCATACTCTAACCACTGTCGTGCAGATAATGTAATGACGTCATACTCTAACCACTGTCGTGCAGCTACTGTAATGACGTCATACTCTAACCACTGTCGTGCAGATACTGTAATGACGTCATACTCTAACCACTGTCGTGTAGATACTGTAATGACGTCATACTCTAACCACTGTCGTGCAGCTACTGTAATGACGTCATACTCTAACCACTGTCGTGCAGCTACTGTAATGACGTCATACTTTAACCACTGTCGTGTAGGTACTGTAATGACGTCATACTTTAACCACTGTCGTGTAGGTACTGTCATGACGTCATACTCTAACCACTGTCGTGTAGGTACTGTAATGACGTCACACTCTAACCACTGTCGTGCAGCTACTGTAATGACGTCATACTCTAACCACTGTCGTGCAGATACTGTAATGACGTCACACTCTAACCACTGTCGTGCAGATACTGTAATGACGTCATACTCTAACCACTGTCGTGTAGGTACTGTAATGACGTCACACTCTAACCACTGTCGTGTAGGTACTGTAATGACGTCACACTCTAACCACTGTCGTGTAGGTACTGTAATGACGTCACACTCTAACCACTGTCGTGTAGGTACTGTAATGACGTCACACTCTAACCACTGTCGTGTAGGTACTGTAATGACGTCACACTCTAACCACTGTCGTGTAGGTACTGTAATGACGTCACACTCTAACCACTGTCGTGTAGGTACTGTAATGACGTCACACTCTAACCACTGTCGTGTAGGTACTGTAATGACGTCACACTCTAACCACTGTCGTGTAGGTACTGTAATGACGTCACACTCTAACCACTGTCGTGTAGGTACTGTAATGACGTCACACTCTAACCACTGTCGTGTAGGTACTGTAATGACGTCACACTCTAACCACTGTCGTGTAGGTACTGTAATGACGTCACACTCTAACCACTGTCGTGTAGGTACTGTAATGACGTCACACTCTAACCACTGTCGTGTAGGTACTGTCATGACGTCATACTCTAACCACTGTCGGTGGGATGAGAGGGAGTTGGAGCTAAAGTTTATATTGGTAAAGTTTTTATAACAAAAAAAAACATTTTTGCCAAAATAAATCTAATATTACTTTCTTAGGTACGTTGGGTTTGATTCTCTACACATGGTAATATCAGAAAGTTCTTTAATATACGTCATAGACATCGCAGAAACCTTTTAAATAAAGATAAAAAAAAAACTTGTTCAAATTCTTTGATGCCAATGACAAATATTAAGGAACTTTTTGATACTGCCATGTGTAGTAAATGCTACTAAACGTAGGCCTACCTAACGGAGAAATATTATATTTATTTTGGCAAAAAAATATTTTTTGTAATAAAAAAAACTTAAAAATACATACTTTAACTCGCTTTCCATTTTGTACCACCTAAAGAAATTTTTAATTTTGTTTCGTGTTTTATTAATTGAGTAGATATAAAAGGTATAATCGAAGGAAAATGTACCCACATTTGGGTGGAAGGGGTGTATGAATCAAATCGGGGAGAAAAGGGAAACATATTCCGTACATCCAACCGGGGGTCTAACCCTATTCTCTACGTTAACAGAAAACTATACTAGAAAAGGTAGTTGTTGTTTTTTTCTGACTCTTATGGTGAAAACACGTCGAACCGGGTCAACGTTTACTCCCTCCTCCCCTCTTCCCGCCTCGCCTTAGTTTGTACCTCATATTCTAAGTAAACACTGATTTGTGTATAAATGCACAGATAAACGACCTTTTATCCTAACAAAAATATGTTTTCTGGTACAAGAAAAGGCCTTTAAGATGTTCATTCGTACGTGTATCATCTAAAAGGCCATTTAACCTTCCAAAAGTATGTTTTCTCATACAAGAAAAGGCCTTTAAGATGTTCATTCGTACGTGTATCATCTAAAAGGCCATTTATCCTTCCAAAAATATGTTTTCTGATACAAGAAAAGGCCTTTAAGATGTCCATTCGTACGTGCATCATCTAAAAGGCCATTTATCCTTCCAAAAATATGTTTTCTGATACAAGAAAAGGCCTTTAAGATGTCCATTCGTACTTGCATCATCTAAAAGGCCATTTATCTTAGCAAAATCATTATTATGTTATTATGTTTGGAAAAAAGGTCTTTGAAACGTTCATTCCTACAAAAAATCGGTGTTTCTCGATGTCAGCTGACCTAAAGGTGATTGTCTGCTTGTAACCCATGCTTGATGTTCTCCCAGGAGAAACTTTCAGACAGTTTCCGTCAGGCGAGCGCCAAGATCGGCGCCACCATCGGCCTGCGCGTGTCAGACGAGGACGGCACCATCACGCCCGTCATACAAGGGGAACTCCCGGAGGTGCACGGCCTGACCGTCAACAGATCCGACAGTTGTAACCTCCAGGTGAACAACCTCAACAACCTGAGTGTAGCCGGACCTCCCAAATCCCAGTCCACGTGAGCGTTTCGCCACGAGGTTTAGGGTTGGCAACAGTGGTTCGACACCGCGGGAGAAGAACCAGGGGGACAAACATAGCGGCAATAAAAACTTGTCCATCAATCACAAGCTAAAAACAAAGAGTTCCTCACCTAGATAGGAAAATATTTGACTTTTGATTTAAAACTTCTGACTTGGTAAATCCGGCGCGCACAAATTTAAATTAAAAGAACTCATATCACAACCGATTAACCGGGCTTTTTTTTCACCGCGTATCCGGGTTATACTCATGCACTAATTAATCTAATGAATTAGTGAGTAGTAGGGCTGAATTTAGAGGAAGTATACCCGCATTTGCGTGGATGGAGAGTGGATAACTATTTAGGGAAAACCACCCTTAATTCACCCACAACTGGGATTCAAACCTCAATATCCATGCGGCCTCCAGTCTAGTACATCATGAAAGGTACGCCTTAGACCATGCGACCACCGAAGTGGGTAAAATATTATTTAAAATTATGATTTCCTTATTTTAAATAATAGATACAAAATATAGTGCTGTATATTATCTTTTTATTTATCAAAACTAAACCATATTTTCTTATATAGATAATATTATTATTATTATTATCAGCACCACGTCTTACTACCCGTTCGGGTGGTTATACGCACTTACAATAATGTGTAATGGTAGGGTGATTGTGAGAGGAAGTGGAGGACCTACAGTTTAACGTGGAATCTGAACCACGGTGGAGGCCTGACATTCACAAGATGTCTTGTCAGAGGTGAAGGAATGGTTTGGTAATCAGATAAATCTGTGCCGGGACCGAGTATTGAACCCCGGCCGCCAGCACAGAAGTCTGACACCTTACCCCTAGACCGCCAGGTCACCCTCTATAGATAAAACTTTAGGTAATATAAACATTTATTTCTCAGTAAAATTTACAGAATCCTAGGAATTGTCAGCCAAATAAGAAATAATTGCTTTTGTCGGGAGGTATTGCTAGTAAGCTTATTATAATCCACCATCTTTAATTGTTTTTGGCTTCGGATGAGCTTTAAGTGGCGTGTGTGAGTTATAATGTTGGGAGTTGTCTGGCCCATGAATGAGAGTATGGTTTTAAAATAAAATCTCTTTATTCTGTAAGAATAATGGATATCGTAGAAAATTTCGTAAGCCCGTCTTGGTAATCTAAATCCTTACTTTTCATAGGAATAGTGTGAGCATCCAAAAAATTAATAGAAGACTAGATCTATTGCCCAAGTTAAGTCTTAAATCAAACGTCAATGTAAAAGTAATCAAGATTTCGATTATATGTAGAACCTTTAAAATAATGAAGGTCACGGGGGTAGAAATACCAATTAGTCTTTTGGTTTGTGTGATACAAAAAGGATTTTGAATTGAAATCTATACTTAATTTACTTAGATTATTTAGAAAAATTAACATCTTATTTTTTTTTAAATTCCACTGTCCTTCACTTTGGAGGGGGTGTATTAGGGGTGTGGGGGGGGGGGAGAAAGGTTGATGCCACGGGAACATGCATAGAAACGTGTTTTCCCTGATCTGATGATATTGTGCAGGTTTACTTGTAAAAATAAAAGTGTATTTATTTATTAGAACTTGACTCAAAACTTGTGTTCGTTGGTTGTTTTTAACTAACTTATAGGCTACCAACTACATCGATTCTTGTGGAACTTTTAAATATGAGAATTAGATAGCTATGATAGAAAAATGTTTGTGATTTTTTTTTCTACCATGACGGGGCAATTTATTGCTTACATTATTATTATTATTATTATTAGCACCGCGTCTTACTACCCGTTCGGGTTATACGCACTTACGCTAATGTGTAATGGTAGGGTGATTGTGAGATGAAATGAAGGACCTACAGTTTAACGTGGAATCCGAACCACGGTGGAGGCCTGGCATTCCTCACATTCACAAGATGTCTTGTCAGAGGTGAAGGAAGAGTTTGGTAATCAGATAAATCTTTGCCGGGACCGGGGATTGAACCCCGGCCGCCAGCATAGAAGTCTGACACCTTACCCCTAGACCACCAGGTCACCCTATTGCTTACAAGAAATTGTACTCTTTAACATATTACCCTACAAAATGGAGCATATAGTTTAACATTAAGTTTTAAATAATATTAAAAAAAGAAAGCTTCATAATTTATTATTGAACACTGTGATTGTTTTATCTTTAAAAATGTGTAGTTTTATTATCAAATTTGTTCTTAGTTTTATTACATTTCATTGGGACGTTTAAGATAAGAATATCTTCAATTAAGTGAATTATACAAATAATATTTTAAACATAGCTGGATATAACATTTGTTTATGTCAATTGAAACCTAAGACTTGTTTATTTGTTACGTTATGATATCTTCATTATATAATAATAAATAGCATCAACACACTTAAAATAATTATATAGCGTCTATTATTAAAATCTAAAATAATTATAATGATGAAAAGGTATATTTACTTGTTTGACTGAGGAATATATATTAGTTGCACGCCAACATTTATGTATGTCTATTTTAACTATATTATCTAAAATTTACATCAATTTAAACATTTACGCTTATTCCGTTATTGAGATAATTTGCAAAACTGTGAATACTTTCAAATGACTACTTTGTGCCTTTTAAATACATAAAATGTATTGTGGTATTTTAAAAATAATAGTCACGTTTTCAATTGGGAGCAAACCAAGTCTAAACAATAAATTATCAATTAAGTACATCAAAAGCAATTAATATTATATTTTTTTAAATATTAGTATTATATTGAAACGCTCAAAAAAAATTGCATTAAAAAAAATTGTGTCACTTATGGTACATTTTTTCCTTAAGCGTTTATTCAAATAAATTAAGTTGAGCACTTTTAAATACTGTTTGTACAGTAGCCCCATGACCTCTTTGGTGATGACTGACGGCTTTGAAAAGTTACCAGACCAAATTACGTATCCCTACGCCGAACTATATGATCTGCAAAAAAAAATGTGTTTAGCAGCTGTCGCTTCTGACAGTCAAAATTTAAGTATATACCTAAATTTTGACTGTCAAAAGTCAGCTGTAAGCTGTCAATCAGCACCAAAGAAGCCACGGGGCTACTGTATATTTAATAAACTATTATAAATATAAGTGTAAGAAATGGTGAAGGTCAATATAATATCTAAGGGTTGAGAATAAGCAATTAGTATTGTGTGACGGACTTTATGTATATCTATATCTATATATATATTTATTTATCTCTGCTGACCATCCATTCGCCGGCATACTGAGCGTGAATCAATAACCGTCAAAAAGATGTTACCCAATTTATTTGGGAATCAAGCTTCAAGCTTAAAATAGTGAGAATTTATAATGTTATGTCATTTATAATGTAATTATACACTCTATTGTAAAAGTATGCTTAAACGTTAAATATACTATTCCCATTATTAAATAAAAAAAGATAAATAATTAAATTAATTTCGGTTATCGACTATACGTGAGTAAATACAATTATTGACAGCATAATTGCGATCAAGTTTATTAATACTTAAACAACTGAATACATGTAATGAAAAATGAACATGGGAGGATTTTATCAAATTCAAATAAAAGCTTGTTTTAATTATATAATGCATTACATTTGCTATTTTAAATTTTTAAGAAATTATATTTTCTATGTTGTATCTAAAAAGATTTGAAATTTCATAGCTAAATTTTCTGGCGGGTACTGTATTTTGCCACGTGTGGAAAAAAAACACTTAAAATTCAAATTTGCAAAATAATACATTTTATATTAGCTTATAAATGCAATTATTTTTCTATAATATAATAAATGTCAAAATCTCGCCTTTTTTTATGTCAATAACTGCACAAAATATGCAGTAAAATTAAAAATAAATTAATATAATTTAAATATTTCGGTTTTTTGTTGAATTTATGAAAAAAAAATCGACAAGGCCCTTTAGTGAATACAAGCTCAATGGTAGGATGTAGAAGGAAATTTCTTGTTATTTCACAAATTTAATTTATATATTAAAAAGCTGTGATAATATTCCTTGCATTCTATGTGTCAATTTACCATTTAAACATGTTAAAATTTAAGCATAGTCTCATTTAAAAAATGAAAAATCACTCTTATTTTCCCTTAAAGAGAAGCTCAGAGATGCAGAAACAGTGAACATATTTATAAAAAAAATCATATATGCATTTATAGAGCACGTGCAAAGATTCCGGACTAATAGCACAAATATTAGCAGCAAATAAAATAAAAATTACTCATCTGATTGATATTTGTCGCTTTACAAACGCTAAGGGTTTTCATCGCCGGAGACCAAGCATATAGTGAACTCCGAAACAGAAACCTGCGAATAGTTTTCACATCACGGGAAATCTAAAAAAAATACTGATCCGGCCGGGATCCAAACTGTAAGCTATCTTCTAGATGTTTGTGCAACTTTTAACAAAGTTAACAACACTGTCCACTACAGAAATTAATATTTTTTTTATTCACACTGTTTTAATATTAGTTTTAGTGGCGGCTTGAGTGTTGTTGTTTTCTTACCAGAGTGGGTTGAACTTGACAGGAATGTTCTAGGGAACTTGTTCCCTCCCATTTGACCGACCGAGATAATGTTTATTTACCCATTTCAAGGGGTGGACTTAATAGTGAATAGGAGGAAACAAGTTTATTAGTACACTAGACCCTTCCCCCTTACCCTCTCCCCCTCCCCCGCATTATTTTCAAAATAAAATATAGCCTATGTTACTCGATGATAATGTAGCTTTATAATGGTGAAAGATTTTTTTAAATCGGTCCAGTAGTTTTTGAGTTTATCCATTACAAACAAATAAACAAAAATCAAATCTTTCCTCTTTATAATATTATAAAATAAAATAAAAAAGGGTAGATTCCTGTCAAGGCTATCTTGCGTTGGTACAACCCACGGACCTGGCTAGTTGCTATCATGTTAGATTTTTAGACAGATTTTAGATTTCTTCGTGTAAAAAATAAAATAAATTGAATTGCTATATTTTAATTTTTTAAATTAATTTAATCAAGATTATTTTAAGTCTCATCGTTTCATAAATATACAATGTATATTAGGAATATTATTACTATAGTTAGTGTTATTTTTAGTTTATTATTAGAGAGATATATTAAATTACTTTTACGCACATTTCCCATAGATCCATTTAGATCCGAAAAGTTTGTTCATTTGTCTATTTTTAAAAAGCTTTGTATGAACATAACTATGAAAAAATATGTTAATATGTTTGTCAGTGAAATTCATGTGCTAGCTTACAAAGCCAAGCAAACGAAAATTATTACTATTATTATTAGTACTGTGTGTTCTGTCTTACAACAGGTAAATTCCTTCGATGAACTTAGACAGCCAATGCACCCTATCCTCTGCCTCCTCCTTCAACTCCCAGAATTTTCTTATTTCCTTAAAGTCATCTAATATTTGACTCCTCCTCCTTCCTAAACTCCTATTTCCCTCTACCTTTCCTTCTATGACGTCATGCAGAAGACATTTACTCCTAAGCATGTGTTCGATCCGGTTTGCTTTGTACCGAAGAATCACATTTATAGTGGTTCTCTTCTCACCCACTCTTCTTAGGACTTAATTTGTCATCTTCTCTGTCCACCCGATATGCTCAAGTCTTCTCACGCACCACATTTCAAAGATACCCAAGTATTCATTTCCCAACTTCCTAAGAGTCCAAGCTTAAGCTCCATACAGCGCGATGCTCCAAATGTAGCATTTCATCCATTTCTTACTCAACTTGCTGGTCAGCAGTGACCTCTTCTAGTTGAAAGCTTCCTTGGCCAGGGTGATCCTGGACCTGATTTCCTTGGTGCAGAAGGTATCCTATCCTTTATCAGCATTCTTCACAGGTACTTGAACTGATCTATGTTTTCCAACTCTTGGTTTCCATTTTTTACTCTCAGCGGCTCTTAATTATTTTTTTTAAATCACCATAACTTTTGGCTTCTCAATTTTCATCTGCACTCTATATATTCTCTACTCGGTCAGTCTATCATTTCCTGCAATTTTCATCTCCACTCTATACCTTCTCTACCGGTCAGTCTATCATTTCCTACAATTTTCATCTCCACTCTATATCTTCTCTACCAGCCAGTCTATCATTTCCTGCAATTTTCATCTCCACTCTATATCTTCTCTACCGGCCAGTCTATCATTTCCTGCAATTCTCATCTCCACTCTATATCTTCTCTATCGGCCATGACTTCAAGCACTAAGCATCCCGATGGCATCTCCGGTTTCTTCTTATGAATCCAAATTGATCTTTTTCACCTCACACGCTATTTTATTTTCCAGTCACCAGCTGAGTATTCAATTAAACACTTTACAACGTTGAAATATGTTGTGCTTTTTTGTGGGTTTGTGTCAATATTGTGGGCAAACTGAAAGAGAAACAATACTGATATTTTGTAAGGCTTGAACTTTTAATGGCCGTTTCATATTGCCCTCGCTAAGCTCTACAGCTTTGTTATTAAATGTAGAAACTAAGACCAGTGATATGTCATTTGTACAGGCTATATCTAATTGCTTCACATTGTTTCGTGCGTTTAATAAAAACATTCACAACTTTTTATATGTTTATTTATTGTTCCCTTTCCTTCCAGGTACAAAAATAAAAAAAAAATTGTTTATGTTTAAAATAGACGATTAATATTATGAAGTAAATTGCATTCCAACCTCCAAATTGATGTCGGTGAAAGGTAAGCCAGAGGTAAAGTTGAAATTTAATACAATTAAATCTCTTAGTAGCAGACATCTTCGGGGGGATCAAAACAATGTCCCTTATAAAGAACTGCCCGATATTTGGTAAAATATTGTGGTTTTAGTTTTTAAAAACACCGACCAGTGAACAGTATACGTGAACATTTATACTGTGGATATTATCTACAACAATCTAATTACACTACTGCACAGTATTTTAAGCAGGAATATTGACGTACCTTAATGTACAGATTGCATAATACAAAGAACCATGAGTTAATAACATGAAATGTCAATATTAAGCCTTCTGTATTGTATATGTTCACACAAGCACAGACTAAACTGATGGGACAACCCTTACCAACCCACCTTACTAGCTCAGAAGTGGTAGGTACCATTATGTATAGTACTCAACTCGAAGGTTGTAATCTCAACAGTTCCGTCGTTATCTGTAAAGTCTGGTCAGCACTGAAGAGGTGTACTAGGGAAATTAGGAGTGAGGTAGTTTCCTCACTGAGCCAGAAGGTACTATTGCATATCAGTCCGCCAAGCCACCAACTGACCCTACTAGGGAAATGAGTAATGAGATAGTTTCCTCACTGAACCAGAAGGTACTATTGCACACCAGTCCACCAAGCCACCAACTGACCTTAAAAGCGACACCTTCACTCCATTCATCACAGGGACTGGCTGAATATTATTACTAGTACCGTTCATACCTCCGCCACTTTCATGTTTGTCAGAGCCATAAGTGAGACCGAGACAGATCAATGAAAGTAACAATTGTATCTAGCTCATTCATACCAGAAGATATAGCTGCCATCTCCCCACAAGATGGGGGACCTCTCTAACGCACCTGTACCCACTTCACGTGCCGTAGAGAGGCCAAAGTCCGGGCCTGGCATTAGGGTGAGATGTAAAGGGACGCGAGACAAGGCCAGTGACTGATTTTGATATTTTTAATTTTAAAAAAATTGTTTGAATAAAATATTGCTCTAAAAGCTACGTCCAGTTTAATTTTCTACACGCGGGGATACAACCTTTGTTGAATATCTCTCAAGGGTGTCCTGGGATTTAATGACAACTTTTTATCATCATCAAAAAGTTTCACATCCAATGCCCTTATGCTCATGACAGTGTGTGGTTTCATCAATTATGAGACCGACGTCTTAAACTCCGCGAACAGTTATTCTGTACGGATAAAAATAAGCCATGCCAACCGAGAATAATATGATTTAACATTGAATTTGATCTTCATCTTATGTTGTGTTCAACTTGATCACCAAAGAAAGATATTTACCTCAAATGAAAGGAGAAGATATATTTCAACAATTAACTATTAAAGCTACAGTAAGATAAGATCATGGCATAATTCTTAACTTTATTTACTCAGTATATTTTGAATAAAGAACGCTAGGTCCATTGCTCGCATAGAACGTTTGTTTCTAAAATAAAAAAATTAGATTTGACACGAAAACAATAGCTAAACCAATACATTACCTCTTGGCTAAGTTTATTTGTGGTTTACAGATTGAATAAATTTATAGCGAGCTATGAATTACCAATTTCAAGAAGAAACCCATCAAAATTTGACTACGTGGTTCAAATATAAGTTTAAAATAAATCCAAAGATTACGTTTATCAACACTTATAGCAGTTGTTGGTTCTTAGTTGGGGGTTTCTGTTTGGATTCCTGACATGGCCTGGAAAAGGTTTTCTCATTCTCAGCAATGAATTGATGGTTCTAATAGAGTGTGTTTTGTCTTTTCTAGAGTAAAGCTAGTTTGTAAATCATGTGATACCTATTGTTCACACAGTGTAGCGTCTTTTCATGATCTACAACGTTGAATTTCAAAAACTGGACACAAAATCATTTCTAGTCATGAGCTACAACGTTTAATTTCAAAAACTGGACCCAAAATCATTTCTAGCCATGAGAAACAACGTTTAGTTTCAAAAACTGGACCCAAAATCACTTCTAGTCATATCCCACCACAACTAATATAGTAGTGTTGTAAACACTCACCGTGCCCCATTCCACTTTGTACATCCCAAGTTGACTACATCCCACGCCACACAACCGGCTGACGCGAACGTGTTGTTTAGACTGAAAGCGCGAGGCAATGAGGCACGTCAACATCGTGTGTTCACTAGGGCTGCCGGGAAGAGGCAAGTAAGAGGTTTCCGGCTCTAGAAGGTTGCATGTGCCAATAACACTGTTCTGGAGCTTTCCAGGACCTTCTCGTCACGTGTTCCCCGGTCACTATTTACCCTTCCCCTCTCTTTCCTCAGCCGTCTTGTGTGTGTAGCCCCTACTTCCCCCCTCTCTGAGCAACGGATATCGAATAAATACTGCCAGGAGATTAGAGGGAAAAGACACTCTCGGCAGGATCTCTCTCTGGGTCACGTCTACGTGTTCCCAAAACAAATGTCAGCTCCAAATTAAGTTTCGGCCATTGTAATTCTAAATTTCTTTTCGGCTTAATATCACAATTTAATCTTAAGTCCTTTAGACTTGTGCACTATGTATTATGTTTAAGCTTCGAAGTCCTTTTGACTTGTGCATATTTAATATGTATAATTTTAAAAGTATTTTTAGACTTGTGAAAGATACAATTTAATATTCGGGGTCCTCTTTAACTATGCAAATTTAATAATGTTGAATACATTAGAAGTCTTTTTATAATATCGTTAGGTAAACACCTGGTCTGGTTCATATTATATATATATATATATATTTTATCTAGTTAAAAGAAATACTCACCTTTATCTTGTTTATACATAAAACTTACGTTTAACTAAAATTTAACTTCTGATATGTTGAATTCACTTATCTCCTATCTAACTAAATATTTTAGTCAATCCTGGAAATACTCTATTAACTAGTGATCCTTTTTATTTTTTTGTCTAGTGCAATAATGCTGATTGGGTTGCAGGGGAACATGAGCAAATATATTATATAATAACATATTTGTTTGTATTGCCCTATCTGCTTACTATGCTTTTATTCCCCTTTTTTTATGCTGTATAACTTTGTACATCTGCCTTGGTTCTTGAGGACGAAAAGGTGGCTACAACAGTGCACGTTAAATAACACCAATAAAATAAACTTTTAAAGACAGTGGTAACAAAAACTATAGCCCTCTTCAGTGGTCAAATAGTTTCAATATACTGGCTCATCAATTACTGAAATATCGGGGTTTGACTCCTGTTCTTATGTACTGAGGATGTTTTTTTCTTAAAAGATTGTATATTCCATCTCTACACAAATGAAGGGAAACTGCCTCTAAATTCGACCCTACTCATACTCTTAACACATTAGTGTAATTAGTACATATGCATATAGTCGTTTACAGAAATATGGGGATGCTAGAATTATTTATAAATATACAAAGGAAATTAAACAATTGTTTGGTCTAAATTCACTTTTTAATCATTTTTATTTTATTTACACATAAATTCTAAAAAATAAATGCCATAAAATGTATGTTTATTAGAAACTAACACATTTTACTAGTTTATATGATTGGAAGGCTTTCTATCACGAGGTAAACTTATGTAAAGTTTTTACTATCTTATCACAAACACATTTATTCACAAGTCCCGCCAATACCACACACACTCATATTAGGTATCCAACGAGTTCATAAAGCAAACAATTTTTTTTAAACTTACACATTTTCATAGCAAAGTACATTTCCGACATAGCGTTTAACTAAGAAGACTATATCACCTTATGAAGAGTAAGATTCAAAAACAAATCATTTAAACACGAGCTTTGCTGTCTTTTCATTCTGTCAACAACAAAATAATAATAAATCCTTATTCAAGACGTGCATTAATAATATGATTAAAACTTTGAAAATATAAAATTGCCTCGAAGGAATTTGAAATCAAAATACTTTTTTAAAAAAAAGACATTTAAATATTCAAGACTGAACTAAACTTAAATTTACAGGGAAACTTTATAAACACGATCATAAACCAGTGTTATATAATAGTTTTGATATTTTATTTCAAATGATAAATAAATGTGACAAAAATATATTTTAAATTTATTTAAAAGTAGTTTTATTTCCACAAGCACAATTTTTATTAATTTTATTTAGAAAAATATAAAAACAAGCTAAAAGAGAAGTGTATTTCAGTTTCCTACTGATATTTTTAATACTATATTTAGAATTTGGATTTGAAATTAGTAATAATTTAACAAGTTAACATTATTTAAGGCATTATATCAAGTTAATGAGAATGTTTGTTTAACAATATAGTATAAGCTACTTTTATATATTTCCATTGAACAGGCACTTTGAAAATATGCTTTCATATTATTATTATGTTTAAAAAAACTTACTAGATTAATTAGGAAATGGAAATAAATATTTCTTCTCATATATAATAATTGCCACTTGAGCCTAGAATGTGTTAGGTTCAAGTAATAGCACACGTCAAATTCCCGGCCTACAATATGCAAGCCGTCGAGGGGCGTTGTATTCCTCAAGACGTCGAGAGGTAGCAGCAGGGTCGTCGCGTGAGCTGCACAAGCCTTCCAAGAGACTGCAGTGTCGTCGCCTGAAGTGATAGACTCCCTAACCATACCGATAGATGGCAGGGTAATCGCGCGTTGAGGCAATACTCCACGCAGCCCGGCTGTAGATGGCAGCAGCTCCGTCACGCCAGACATTTCTCGGTGGTGTATATCGTAAACGGCTCTTGTAGGACCCTGTAGCGTCCCTCGCTGGGGAACTCGCACGGATGGGGCTTTGCGTTCGTCTTCACTTCGTTGTGCACGAGCAACGTTTCGGGCACCGCCGAAGACTCCCGATGTTTCTCGGGGCTGGTGATCCTGTCCGACACGTATTTACGCTGTCTGCCTGGGAACCATGAGCTGATCCTCAAGGCCAGAGGGTGGATTAACTTCACGTCGTACGCGTCGTCCTCGTTCGTGCCTGAGAATATTCACAACAATGAAAACAAGAATGTAAAAATATTTTCACTGCTATACCAACAATATAATTATTATAATCGATCTTTCCCCTTATAATTTAATCTAAAGGAAAAAACCATATTTATGATTCAATTTAACAAATTCCTATACAATTAGTCACTACTACAATATTTAATTATTAAACATATTAACATCTTTAAATCTTATAGATACACATTGACTTTATTAATTAGCCTCTCACAATAAAATGTGTTCAAATACATAAGTCTTGTATCTACTTCAATGTACTATCAACATTCGCTATTGAATAAAATTGTTGAATTAAATATTTCTCCGCCTAGACTTTGCTCAAAAAGATGATATTTTTATTGTTGTCTTAAAAATTACATTTTAACATTGATATTAAAATTTTAAATAGTAAATATTGTATTCTGAACTTAAAATGTAATAATTCCTCGTTTCTAAAAACTCTAATCAAGATTTGGACATTGAAAAGACACAGCAAAGCTCAGAATTATAGAAATTCTTAGTATGTATTATTATCTGTGGTGCCAAAACAAATCGGTAAATTTACTCAATATGGCTTTTGTATTATGATCTTGAACAAGTTTCCTTTGGGTCATTTACTTAATAATAATATTTAGCACCGCGTCTTACTACCCGTTCAGGTTATACGCTTTAAATACTAATTACGCTAATGGATTAGGAATTGCGAAGGTTGAATTAGAGGAAGTGAGCACGCATTTGCGTGGAGGTAGAGTGGAAAACCATTTAGAAAGAAGAAAAAAAACTGTTCACCCGACCTAGATTCGAACCTCATCCCATCTCCCCTCTCCCCATCCTCGGCAGTCAAGCTTCAACACGACAAGCGCGTTAGCCAACTACGCCACCGAGGCGGGTGTCATTAACTTAAGAATTCTTTATCCTCTAATATTTATTTGATATGTTACAGTAAATTTAAATAAATAATTTAGTTTTACTGCCACAAGAATGATTAATGTTGAAAATAAAAAATAATTGAAAATCAAGAATAGAAAATTCTAAGATAATTTAATAATCAAAATTTAGAAAAATAAGAATTGTGAAATTATTATTATTATCATTAGCACCGCGTCTCACTACCCGTTCGGGTTATACGCACTTACGCTAATGTGTAATGGTAGGGTGATTGTGAGATGAAATGGAGGGCCTACAGTTTAACGTGGGATCCGAACCATGGTGGAGGCCTGGCATCCCCCACATTCACAAGATGTATTGTCAGAGGTGAAGGAAGGGTTTGGTAATCAGATAAATCTGTGCCGGGACCGAGGATTGAACCCCGGCCGCCATCACAGAAGTCTGACACCTTACCCCTAGACCACCAGGTAACCCATTGTGAAATTAAAAACAAGATACATCCTTTAATAGGCGTGTACGAATCATAAAAATTATAAATCTCTTCCAACCAACTCACCTGTCAAATAACTGACGAGGATACCCACAAACAAAGTGATGCCGCATCCAATCAGAGAGTAGTACATGTATGTGATGGAATACATTTTGGATAAAATATCGCTGAAACAAAGTAAAAAAATATATATTAACGATATGACCACGATCGCTAATGAACAAACACGATAAAGGGGAAATAACCTTTAGTGTGCCATCTTATAAAATCCTATAATGAAAACTAGCTTAACTATCTATAATTAATTTCCCAATATCCAAACCCTCCATAAGTCCCTAGATGGCCCAAAAAACTGAAGCCTTGCAGATTTTTAATATAGACCACCGGACCGAACTTAACCTAGCCTGATTTTCAATCTATCTATTTAATTTTATAAACTTTTACGCAATTTCTGACGCACATTTTATTTATTTTTTTACATAACAAACGTTAAAACTATACGCATGTATAAACATTGGCATCATAGCAATAAAATGGTTAAGTAACTTAATGTGGCAAAAAAATGAATTTTTTAGATCAATGAGTGATAATAAAGTAAATCGGCTAGATGAGCCCAATTATTTATCTAACCTTTAACATTCTGAATACATAAAACGGACTATTTACTTGGATTCTTAGATGCACTTCTGTGTTATGATTTACGACAAGCAAGGCTATCTATCAAGCGACAGATAAATCATGAAAAATAGCGTTTATACTAAGATGGAGAACATATTAAACTATTAGTATGTATATAGCTGTTTAATTAATATGTATTAATGTATTTATCAATATTTACATTCAGTTACAAATGACGGGTTTGGGGTAATAAGGTGCTATGTAGTTTACACGAGTTCCAGAAATATTTGTGTTGATTTATGGAAGTAAAAAGTTTGTATCAAATCAGGGCAGAATAAATATTTAGTCTTATGAGTTGTTTTTTTAAACCTTTAAATATTAATATAATTTAGAATTACTGTTCCAATAATAGGTTTTTATATTTACACTTCCCCCC
>CABFVX010003779.1:33013-51741 GCA_902151425.1 Timema shepardi | reverse complement strand
GCATTATTATTTTCAACACCCATATTGAAGAATCATCATAGACTCTTACCATAAAATATGAGTGACTATCGGCATTTTTATGAGGAATAAATTAAATTTTCAAAATAAAATATAGCCTATGTTACTCGCTGATAATGAAGCTTTATATTGGCAAAAGAATTTTTAAAATCGGTCCAGTAGTTTTCGAGTTTATCCATTACAAACAACAAAAAACTTTCTTCTTTATCATATTAGTGTAGACATACTAGATAGAGAAAAACCAACTTATTGATTATCCTAAGCTTCCTTTTTATAAATATAACGTTTTAAGCTATAAATATTTTATAAATGAACTACTCTGTCAAAAATATTTAGTATTTGAGCACCACTCTGCTTACAAGGTTTTCTAAACTACGTGAAAATCTCCAGCACTAATTATTATTATTATTATTATTATTATTATTAGTACCGCGTCTTAATACCCGTTCGGACTACACGCAGTTACGCTAATGTGTAATGGTAGGGTGATTGCGAGATGAAATGGAGGACCTACAGTTTAACGTGGAATCCGAACCACGGTGGAGGCCTCACATTCACAAGATTTCTTGTCAGAGGTGAAGGAAGGGTTTGGTAATCAGATAAATCTGTGCCGGGACCGAGGATTGAACCCCGGAACCCCCGCACAGAAGTTGCCTAAGTCAAGTGAATACACATTATACTTTATGTTAGTCCTAGGACACAAGAGAAGGAAAGAACAGAGTCACAGCCTTACGGGATATTTGTTGCGCTCTTACAGTCAGGGAGAACTTAAAATATCCACCGATAAAAGCGCTTCCAAGTGAGAATTCTTTAAAACAACTCACTTGCAAAATGTTCCTTCTTTGTCTGTGTCCTAGGAGTATTTAAAAGGTAAAAAAATCACTCTTTCAGTGAAACCTACAGAGGGTTCTCGGGAACAGCCGCCACCACCTCAGGTTGGTCCTGCAAGACCTCCTGCGTGAGGTTGTACACGTATAACGGGTACTCTGCCAGAGAGTGGTTGCTCCATTCCACGGGCGACTGGGCGTAGATGAGGGGCGAGGCCGCCGCCATGATGTGACTGTACGAGTCGTTAGTGCAACCATCCACCGACAGGGGCAGCATCGTCACGGGGGCCTTGTCCACCGTGAGGCCTCCGAATGTGATCCACAGCGTGATCACGTGGCCTATGATCATGCCCGAGGAGGCTCCCTGAGAAATAACACTTATTTTTATTTAAATAATCATCGGACATTGTTAAGTTAATCAAATCTCTCAGGCTACGGCGGGCAGAACATTCAGCGCGAATGGAAGAATCTACAAACCTTGATAAGGGAACCGACTTCAAACCCAATGGGAAGATAGCATTAGAATGGACTGAAAAGAGATAGGTTGTAGTGAGGTTGACTGGATAGAATAGCTCAAGACAGAGACCGGGGGCGTACTTTTTTTTTTCTAAAGTGCGGCAATTAACTTTCCATTTCCTAATAAGTAATTGTAAAAGAGATTCTATGGGCGATATAATTCAGATTTTTGCTTGAAACTTTTCATAATTCCTTACTTTTTCATCGTAGTCATTATCTTCAAAATCCTTCCCAATGTGGGCCCTAGGGGGGTCTGTTACATTCTACAGGGGAATATTGTCTAAAGGGATCAACCATGTAGGCTCGAAACAAAATATGGTTTATATGTCAGGCCAGGTTTAGGCCGCCAGAGCCTCGTCAGGAAGAACAGGGTATACCACTGGACGGCGAGGACAGCATTTGGATAATAAGAGGCTTTAAGAGTTCCATATTTCTCTTTGACTAATAAAAAACAAGTGAACTAAAGTAATTGATAGTAATGTATTCTAGATTTCCTTTTGCGCCTTAATTAATGAGATTGTAATTAGTGTGGAATTATAGGGGAGAGGGATTACAAAACGTCTGCTATCTACCTCCCAATACCCTAAGCCACTAATCCCTCAGATCCAAGAGGACTCATCTTAAGTTTGTTCCCTCCCCGATTGATTTCTGGTCACACCGCATTAACCGGGATANGGGGGGGGGGGGCTACATACCTTCCAATTAGCGCAGGGGAACAGCATGGCCAACACGAAGACCCCGAGCAGGGGCCCACTTGTTGCTGACGTCATCAACATGGACGACTCGATCACTCCAGACAGTAACCCTACACCAAACGACACCCCCATGATGACGAGTCCGTAAATGCAACCTAGGAAAAAGAAGAATGAGAAACACTGTGTTAGTTGGGGGAAACTAAATGAGAGGTGGATATGCATATATAGCCTATATACAGTAGCCCCACGGCTTCTTTGGTGCTGACTGACAGCTCACAGATGACTTCTGACAGTCAACATTTAGGTAAATACATAAATTTTGACTGTCAGAAGTTACAGCTCCTAAATACATGTTTTTGCAGATCATATGGTTCGGCGTAGGGATACATAATTTGATCTGGTAACTTTTCAAAGCTAAAGATGAGTAAGGTTGAATTTAAAGGAAATATACAAACATTTGCGTGGAGGGCGAGTGGAAAACCGTCTAAGAAACCCCCATACCCTCAGTTCACCCAGTCAGGACCGAAACATGACAGCCATGTCATTGGCAGTCTCGTCTATTGTGATAGTAGCGCCCTAGACCATGTGATCACTGAGGCGGTTAACAGCTTTAATTCTCACTGCAAGTTTAAATTGAAAAGGAGGAACAGATAGACGGTAAATGCAACTGATGAATATCAATCAAGGAAAGAAAAGGACTCTCAGCTAATTAAAAGGGAAGCTTCCGGTATGACATGCCGGAGGACTCAGTTTGGATAAAGGCATCGGGACCTGTCAGAATACAGTTATTTTTGCCCATTCGTTTTCTTTAATAAAGTTTTTATTATTATTATTATTATTATTATTATTATTATTATTAGCACCGCGCCTTACTACCCGTTCGGGTTATACGCACTTACGCTAATTGCTAATGTGTAATGGTAGGGTGATTGTGAGATGAAATGGAGGACCTACAGTTTAACGTGGAATCCGAACCATGGTGGAGGCCTGGGTATTCCTCACATTCACAAGATGTCTTGTCAGAGGTGAAGGAAGGGTTTGGTAATCAGATAAATCTGTGCCGGGACCGGTGATTGAACCCCGGCCGCCAGCACAAAAGTCCGACACCTTACCCCCTAGACCACCAGGTCACCAAGATAAAGTCTTTAATCTCACCGATGGTTTTGATGGTAAGCAGCTGTTGTCTGTCTGTGAAATGTTTGAACTGCGGGATCTGGCTGATGAAGTCCTCCCAGGTGACCGTGGCCAAGGAGTTCAGGTTGGAGACCGCAAGACTGGAACAGAAGATACGCAATGGGTTTCACCTTCTTTGCAGAATCAATTGATGACGAGAAACTGTCTGCACACTCACTTTACCTCGAGAAATAGCAACTTATATTGACCAATTACAGTTTAGTCCGATCTAATAGTATATGTCATCTCCATCCAACATTTTCGTTTATTCATACGTCAATTATTGTGATTTTCAACTGATATTTTAGCTTAAACTTTTCAGTTATTCTAGATAACACCAATAATTTAGTAAAACTGGACCCTTCCCCTTCCCCACCCCCGCATTATTATTTTCAACACACATATTGAAGAATCATCAAAGACTACTATAATTATTATTATTATTAGCACCGCGTCTTACTACCCGTTCGGGTTATACGCACTTACGCTAATGTGAAATGGTAGGGTGATTGTTGGCATTCCTCACATTCACAAGATGTCTTTTCAGAGGTGAAGGAAGGGTTTGGTAATCAGATAAATCTTTGCCGGGACCGAGGATTAAACCCCGGCCGCCAGCACAGAAGTCCGACACCTTACCCCTAGACCGCCAGGTCACCATAATGTGTACTAATAAATATGAATGACTATCGACATTTTTATGAGGAATAAATTAAATTTTCGAAATAAAATATAGCCTATGCTACTCGCTGATAATGTAGCTTTATATTGGTGAAAGAATTTTTAAAATCGGTCCAGTAGTTTTTTGAGTTTATCCATTACAATCAAAAAAACAAAAAAATCAAATCTTTCCTCTTTATAATATTAGTGTAGATGTAAATATTGGCTGCAAAAAAAAAGTGTTTATTGAAAAACCCTTCCTAAGAAAATGTGACTAAACAAAATATGGTTTCACATCATCTCCAGGTGTACGTTAATAAAGTACGTTATACATTAGACCTACTCATAATACTATAAAAGTTGATCCTTGATAACTAGTTTTTGACTTTAGAGAACAACAGAAAACAAAGCTTCGGGTTTTTTTATTTCAAGAAATCTACCTTATACTGGTTCTAAATATTTTACTGTTATGAGACAGTAACCGTATTTTAGAGCAGAGAGGTGTCTAACTACGAACATTGAGAAGCACTGTGGTTCGATTCACAGTAGGCAAAAAACTGCCATCTCCAAATGAGATATTAGCTACTCAGAATGCCATTAAAGGCCCCCACTGGTATATGAAAACAAGATTACTACAGTAGAATTCTGGAAGGTCTATATAGTAGAATTATATAAGGTCTGTAATCTTTATTATATAACTCTGGGAGGCCTATATAATAGTTATTGTAGGATTCTGACAGGGAAAGAAAGGCCTTTCAGAAGTTAACTCGTACCCGAACCCTACAATTGTATTAAGAGTATATCCTACCTGAGCGCTCCATTGAAGAGGCTGGCCATAAAGAGACCCAGGAACCCGGGCAAGTAGGTGAACTGGTCCTCCACAAAGAAAGGAACAATCTCGTCGATTTTGTTGATGTACCCTAGACTCAGAGGGTCGCAGTTGACGTAGTTGGCGAATATCACCATCCCGGCCACCCACGAGAGGCTGAACAGGACGGTGATCACAGGGATGTTGGCCAACAACGTCCTAATAAACAAAAGGCAGCACACAATCGTTGAACACAAGTCCAACAAGACTTAAAAACATTTTGAAATTATTTATTTGTTGTTTATTTACAATTAATATGTTACTTGATTCAAGTAGTATTAAAGTAGTTTACAGATTTAGACATTTAACCTAGAAGTACTTTAATATGATAGCTCATATCTAATTCATCATGATCTGCACATTCGTAGAGCTGTCATTGTAATATTGGTAGCACAAAGCCCTCCCGAATCGTAAGTGGGCGCGTTATATGATAGCTCGTAATCTTAACTGATCACCCGAGAAATTCTGCACGTCCATCACAGGCTCGGCCTTAAAATATGAGTGAAGAATGACCCTGGGCACGGGACGACTACTGGATATCTCAAGTGTTAAGAGCATTGGCATACTAAGCCAAGGGTTCGATTCCCTTTTTATCAGTTGTCATTTTTTTCAATGTAAATAATGAGGTTAAAAAGTTAATTGAACCAAATGAGACTTGAAAAGAATAATATGATTAATGTAATCCCCAGTTAAAGAGTTCAATCTGCTGAGACTTAGAATGTGTCTTTCCTCACGAAACCCAAATACCGGCTTACTAAAAGTCTCACAAAGACTATTTATATGCCCTGTTAAGTCTGTTGGTTATCTTGCTGTGGATGTTAACGGATAGATATACTCACTGTGTCACTGTTTTCTGAGACTTCATGCTGCAGTATCGCTGCACAAAGTTCTGCTGGCATCCAAAGATCGAGAGGGACATGAACAGCTGACCGAAGAGAGCAGATAGGGTGGTCACACGGATGGTCGGGTCAGTGTTGAAACTAGAACGCAACAGACAATTAGGGGAGTGCTAAATTGTCAGGTTGTTTATAAACAATTATTACAGTTCGAGACCTCATTTTCAAGCACGAAGATAAATGTTATTTAAGGTATACTGCTTACTTTGTTAATCCAAACTTACAACTCTCTGAAATTTAGCATTATATGATTATTATTTTTGATTGTCTTAAGGTGAGATTAAAGGGAATGCGATCTAAGAACAGTATATTTGCAGTTTTATAAGAAACTTTTTGTTTCCTTGTCTACGCCTAGCCTAAGCAGTCTTACCTCAACAGATTACACTAGGACCTCATCTTATAAACTGCACCATAGGGGAATATAGAAAGGTAAGCTTTCTTTGCTCTAGCACCGCGTCTTAGCATTCATTCTGTTTATACGTTAAAGTACGATTACGCCAATGGGTCAGGGATTAGAAGGGTTGAAATTTTAGAGGAACTGCCATCACATTTGCCAGCATAGAGTGTGTAAACCCATTTAAGGAAAATCCACCCATCCTTACACCCGACCGGGATTGAACCAAGATCTGCCCGTTGTTGACAATCTAGTCGCCTTAGGCCATGTGGTCACCCAAACGGGTGGTAAGCCGATTACCTTTAAGGGGTAAGCTAATGGTGTAATATCAAAGCTTCAAATGGATTATAGAAAAGTAATTTGGATGCTTGCTCCGGATGTAGAATCAACTTTCTGTCAGATCTGAGCCGCTGTGAGTATGAGTTGTGTATTCTGAGCAAACTGAAGGCACTCACTCGAAAAACTTGAGCCTCCCCTCATCTCTGGGAACGTTGACGACTGCAGACACGCCGACGTTCAGAGTCCCTTGAATGATGATGACGACACTGCAGAAGATCATGGTCAGCCCTTGCATGACGTCGGCCAGGATGGCAGCCTTCAAACCTCCCTGGAACAGGAAAATAGCACGCATGATAGTATGTATACCTTGCATGGGATGAATACATATGGTAGCTTATAAGAGCACAACGTATGCGATATTATTGGCTTGTTATCTTTTGACTTGTGTGGTATGAAGGGGAACGCGAGTTGCGGTAAATATCTAAACCGTTTCCTGTAAAGTGTTTTCGTCCCTGAGTAGAACCTCCATTGGTCTGGTGCACAGATAAGGAAACACCAGAAACACAGCCTTACGAGTGTCTCACTGCGCTTTTTGAGCCAGGTTGAGTCTTTGAGTAATAGGGAGTGCTAGTTGAAGCTCTCAGTGATAACAGCCCATCCAAGTGAGACGACTTGCTGTCAAATTGTTCGTTGTAAAAACCTGGAGAGCAACTTTCCAAGATTGGTGGACCGAACGCAGTTCGAGTACCAGAAATCCCGCAACCCCCAACTGTCCCCCTCGAGTGTTTTCAAATCACTAATTTTTTTTCAGACAAGTATGTGGATTATGTGCAGTCTGAGTAAGCTCGTTTTGGTAGTTGGTTCAATAGAAAGGAAGTACGGCTGCTACCTTAACTTAGGTTTGTGAAATACAGCAGATTTCCCCAGAAGACAATTTTGTTGTCTGTTTTTTTTTAGTAAAAACCCTTTTTAAGCCTGGTAGTTTTTTTAATTACCCGCTTGATAGCGGACTAGACGTGGAGATCCGTGCGTAAGGACTCGGGCTCTATCAATGAAAGCCACCATTTTGACCCAGGGGTTGTGGGTGTGTCTGTCTGTGACCCGGTATCGACGAGAATTCACCCTCATATAGGGTATGTAGAGCAGAGCTTCTGTTCAGTTGGTCAAACGGGGGCAAAGTGGGACAGCCGGTCAAACGGGGGCAAAGGGGGACAGCTGGTCAAACGGGGGCAAAGGGGGACAGCTGGTCAAACGGGGGCAAAGGGGGACAGCTGGTCAAACGGGGGCAAAGGGGGACAGCTGGTCAAACGGGGGCAAAGGGGGACAGCTGGTCAAACGGGGGCAAAGGGGGACAGCTGGTCAAACGGGGGCAAAGGGGGACAGCTGGTCAAACGGGGGCAAAGGGGGACAGCTGGTCAAACGGGGGCAAAGGGGGACAGCTGGTCAAACGGGGGCAAAGGGGGACAGCTGGTCAAACGGGGGCAAAGGGGGACAGCTGGTCAAACGGGGGCAAAGGGGGACAGCTGGTCAAACGGGGGCAAAGGGGGACAGCTGGTCAAACGGGGGCAAAGGGGGACAGCTGGTCAAACGGGGCAAAGAGGGACAGCTGGTCAAACGGGGGCAAAGGGGGACAGTTGGTCAAACGGGGACAAAGTGGGACAGTTGTTCAAACGGGGACAAAGTGGGACAGTTGTTCAAACGGGGACAAAGTTGGACACACAGGTACAGCAAGCCCAGCTCATCTCGACAACATTCCACGACACCATCGCTCCCTTCCTAAACAAACAAAAAAAAACTATTCCAAAACAGAAATCTCTTGTGATCTCACCATGACAGTAAAGATGACGCTGATGAAAGTGATGCCGAAGATGGACGCCCAGTAGGGCAGTCCGATGACCGTCTTGAGAGCGACGCAAGGTGTAAATACGGTGACGCCCAGGTTGAGAAGACTGCGGATGACGTAGGTAAGGGACGCTAGGCATCGCACCAGACGTGACTTGAACCTCAGGTCCAGGTACTACCAGAACAAGAGATAGGGGTGTCAACAAAAGTTGCGTTCCAAACAAGATCGAGAGAACTAACAACTTATATGATGGCTAATCTTAAAATATAAAGGATGCATTTAAAATATAGTATATGAGTGGGTCTACGAAAGGTTCTAATCACAAAGAACCCATACATTTTAAATATACTGCTGTCGGGGTTTACCTGGTAGACTGAGGTGATGCCGAGGTTGTAATAGACTGGGACGAAGACGAAACACACGATGGGGTATGCGAGGATCATCCCGTATAGCGTCTCCCACATGGCACTGCCCCGGTAGTACAGCTCGGAGGGGTAACCTGACGGCAAAATATAGCGCTAGTTAGGAGGGGTAACCTGATGGCAAAATATAGCGCTAGTTAGGAGGGGTAACCGGATGGCAAAATATAGCGCTAGTTAGGAGGGGTAGCCAGACGGCAAAATATAGCGCTAGTTAGGAGGGGTAACCTGATGGCAAAATATAGCGCTAGTTAGGAGGGGTAGCCTGACGGCAAAATATAGCGCTAGTTAGGAGGGGTAACCTGACGGCAAAATATAGCGCTAGTTAGGCGGGAGGGTAGCCTGTCAACAAATCACAGTTCAGTTGTTCATAGGAAGGGAGTCATCTGACGGCTAGGAAAGCTACTGCAGTGTGGATATAACGTCTAGACACAAAGGCTGAGTTGAACTTTGCGTTGTCGACAAAGGGGCAACCCATTGGACATGTAATGTGATGTAATATCATCTCATATCCAGTCCTAGCACAATTTTAATGTTTGTTTATGTTATTATGTATTAAAACACGCGTGAGCACATATATTTGCTTGTGTGTCCAGACTTTAATGCCATCCTGTAGATCTACTTTCACGTATACATACGTCAAGTCGTGTGATCTGCAGTTGGCATTATATGTGTATATATATGTGTATATATATGTGTATATATATATATAATCATCGATACAAATAAAATCACACACAATAATAAAATTGGTTTAATTATGACAGTTTAATTTTAATAACAAAAAAGACCTTATAAAACAATTAAACTAAATTTACTGTTTATTTTCATCCTATTCGTCATCCGCGTGATTTCAGGTGACACTATAGAAATATACTGGATTGACGATGACGGGTATATAAGGGTTCGAATCCTGGTCGGGTGTGGCTATGCTAATTTTTTTTCCACAAAATTGTTTTTCACTCAAATGTGTGTACACTACCGGTAAATTCAACCTACGTCATCTCTTTATTAGTTTTAATTATTTAATGTGTGATTAACCTGAACGGGTAGCTAGACAAAAAGGAGGTGTTTTTTTTTTCCTTTTATAATATATGCCACTGCTGAGGACGGGGAGATCGAGGTTAGAATCTCGGTCGGGTGAACTGGGGGTGTTTTTTCCTAAATGGTTTTCCACTCTCCCTCCATGCAAATGCAGGTTCGCTTCCTCTAATTCAACCTTTCCAATTCCTAATTCATTAGAGTAATTAGTACTTAAAGCGTATAACCCAAACGGGTAGTAAGACGCGGTGCTAAATATTATTATATATGCCAACCTGATAGATAAATCTAGATTAGAAAAGAAGGGGGGAGCCACGTTGGCAACACTGATAACTTGCCACACCCCTCCCAGCGTGCGAGTTGGACTCACCCAGGAACGAACGCACTCCCAGCGTGCCACGCGCGATGGACAGCATCATGGCCGCCATGGACACGCTACCGCCCGTGGCGAACACATATTCCGCTTTGGTCCTCTCTTTGGGCCCCGAGAACCTGCTGTAGATGGCGACAGAAGAGCTGGCCACGATGAACACAGCAAACACCACGTAATCGTACACAGTGTTCGAATTGGAAGCCATTTTGGATCCGCTTGGTTTTTCCTTACTTTCTTCGCTAAGATCACCTCAGATTTTTCTTTTTAAAAAAACTTGTAGAGTGGTAGATTAAAGGAGACTTACGATGAAACGTTAGGCCGAAAACAACTTATCTGTAACAAATAAAATAGAAAAAACTCTTTAAAATGCTGCTAAACTCAAAAAACTTAAACCAAAATAAATGGTAAAGTGTACAAATATTTTATAGCTTCTTCACCTAAAAATAGAAACATAAGACACAAAATATGAGAAACTAAATAGTAAACATTATATCAGAAACATAAATGGGGGGGCAGGGGGAAAGAGCATCACATCCTACCAAATCACGTATTTGAATTAATACACAATGTTACATAAACATAAGAAAAGAGCAACATATTTGGTCTATCAAAAAAGCATATCAATACTACAGTTCTCACTTATCCGTTCAAAAAATATATTTGTTTAAAGCTCGAGAAATATTGGGTGTGTATAAAAATATTTTCCAAATAAAAAAACAACTTTTCAATATTTAAGTTATTTCATTTCACATAATTGGTTATGAATCAAATTTGACATTTCCGCTGCTGTAAATTATCTTTAATGTCACTTTCACGTTAAAATGAGATTTGTATTATTTTTTTCTTTTTTTTAATCATGCTGAACAATGCCTGGATACGAATTTCAATTAAAATTGCTAAAGCCAAATTTTATAAAATCAAATGGTGACCTGGTGGTCTAGGGGTAAGGTGTCAGACTGCTGTGCCGGCGGCCGGGGTTCAATCCTCGGTCCCGGCACAGATTTATCTGATTACCAAACCCTTTCCTTCACCTCTGACAAAACATCTTGTGAATGTGAGGAATGCCAGGCCTCCACCGTGGTTCGGATCCCACGTTAAACTGTAGGTCAATTTCATCTCACAATCACCCTACCATTACACATTAGCGTAAGTGCGTATAGCCTGAACGGGTAGTAAGACGCGGTGATAATAGTAATAATAATAATAAGCCAAATCATAATCACGTGTCGTATTCCTTTGAAAGGAACAGTATTTAAAACTATCTAAATAATACCGACGTCTTTCTTTGTATGACTGATGGTGCATTTTTGACGTAAATACGTCTTTAAATTTTCTACCATACGGGGGCAATCAAAAAAAAAACCTAATGATAACAAAATCGGGGGATACAGTTTGGCGTTGTAGTTTCGAATATATCCTCTACATCCAAAATTAAATTATACCACTGGATAGCTAAAGGATCAAAGAATGCACTACGATACGCGAGAACAGTGACGCATCGCGTGCGGTGGAGGGGGAAGCACCGCCATTTTGAGGTTATTTTGCTGCGTATCGAGATTTGCAATTAGTATAACTTTTGACTCTGAGAAGCTATGATGTTCGTTTGAGTTTTAATCGTCAGCTGTCGTCAAAATCTATCGATTGTACATAAAACATTAGTTAAAAGTAGTGAAAAAAATATACATAACCCATTACATAAACGTATTCACGTACAACACACGGCCGTGTCCATGACACAGCCACACCCCATTTTTTTCTTCAAATGGAACTGACAAATCAAGTCTTTAAAAATAGATTCTTCAATGACGAACAGTAATTAACTTATTTCCTCTGGTTAATTATTACAGTCCCTGGTTATATCACAGCATGTTTCCTTAATGAGATTATTATTATTACTATATAATGCAACGTTCTTTATTTTATCCGTGTGTGTAAAGTTACATTACGTAAAGAATCATGAGTAAGACATCTTCCTTAATTTAGAGCCGGAAGCCGGTCCGGAAAAGGGTAATAAGAGAAACCGGCAACACCATAAAGCTTACTCAGAGGTTAACATCATTAAATTTAAAGGATAAAGAAGCGTAAGAGAAGCGAGAAAGAACCGGGTAATTGTGCACTTCTTGTAGCTTCACTTTTTTTTTTTTAGGCTAAAATAAATTAAATAATTTCCCCAGTAGAAACAAAGTTTAATTTTCCTCACACGGTGATATCAACAGTCGTCGAATATCTGCCATAATATCAGCACTAAACGATAAACTTAAAATTAATAGAAAAAGTTTTTATTAAATTCCTGGCTGGGTGACCTGGTGGTTTAGAGGGGTAAGGTGTCTGACTTCTCTGCTGAGGGTCCGGGGTTCAATCCTCGATCCCGGCACAGATTTATCTGATTGCCAAACCCCTTCCTTCACCTCTGACAAGACGTGTATTAATCACAACTTGTGAATGTATGGAATGCCAGGCTCTCCACCGTGGTTCGGATCCCACGTTAAACTGTAGGTCCTTCATTTCATCTCACAATCACCCTACCATTACACATTAGCGTAAGAGGGTATAACCCGAACGGGTAGTAAGACGCGGTGCTAATACTAATAATGTCATCTCAAACAATCCCTTCCTGATCTGATAGCACCAATAACGACCTGCACCTAGTTTGACCATGACAAGATGCCATCAGTGTTATGCCAACATCCTGCGGGGAAATATGTTCACAGTGTGTTAAAACGTAATGAAACTTCCTATATATAAAAAAAACTGCTCACAAATTACACTATTACATTTATCTTTGAAGAAAATGTTAAAACCGTGATCCCTCTCTCAAACAATGGTTGTTGAACATAACGTGATGTTCGTCGGTTTAATACGTCCGTGATGTTAGTTTGATGTTTTTATTTGAACCAGTGTTAACTGTGCACCGCACAGACTTCCCAGATCTTGTATCTAAATTATACTTAACTCGCTAGATGCGTGAAACGAAATTATATAGTGTGTTACAGAAACATAAAGGGGATAAAAGAACATCGCATTTCACCAAAGATCATATATATAATATAGTGTTACAAAACATGTGTTATGTGCCTAAGAAATATCAATCTTAATAATAATAATATTTAGCACCACGTCTTACTACCCGTTCGGGTTATACGCTTTAAGTACTAACTACGCTAATGGATTAGGCATTGTGATTTTTGAATTAGAGGAAGTGATCCCGCATTTGTGTGGAGGGAGAATGGAAAACCATTTAGGGAAAAACCACCCCCAGTTCACCCGACCCCGAGATTCGAACCTCGATCTCCCCGTACTCAGCAGTTGAGCTCAACACGACTAGCGCGTCAGCCAACTACGCCACCGAGGCGGGTAATATCAATCTTATTAAATAGTCGTGCCAATAAAAGTAGTTTACTTTTAAGAGTCCCACAGCTTTACAATTATTATAAGTTATTATTTCTCAAATAATTGCCGAGATTTGAGCAAAATTCGAATTTCCCGCCTAAGTAATCAAAGTTATTTTCATGGCCAAATGAGATCCACCATTTAATTTTAAAAAATGTTGAACAATATTTACGCAAACATTTTTTAATCAAAATAGATTTTTTTTCTCTCATCAAAAGTTAACTACCCTTATTTTTAAGGTTAATTTTTTTTTTTTAAATCGGTATACCTTATGAAAACCCTATGTACTAAATTTTAGCCCGGTCAGTTTCGGTTGTAGTGACAAACAGACAGACAGACAGACAGACAGACAGTCGGCATGGCAAAAAATGAGCTTTTTGGATTCAGGAGTTCTTACATCAAAACCTCAAAATAGATTATTTTTATGAGCTCACAATACCTTCCCTCTCTACGGCGCTGAAAGAGGGTTACCTCGCTTCCCAAAAACATTCAAATATTTATATTTTGCCACCGGTCCTTAATAAATGTTCGGTTTAGACGCTTACAATAGCTACGTTAGGAGGACAGGATGAGACCTGTTTTGGTGGCCGCGTGGTCTAAGGCGCTACTCTGGCACTAGACCGATGACGGGAAGGTTGACTTTCGAATCTCAATAGTGTGTGTTGAGGGTGGTTTTTCACTACCCCCAAGCAAATGAGGTTACACTTCTAAATATAACCTTCCTAATCGCTAAAGTTATGTGAAGTTAGTATATAAGCTTATAGAACTAGCCGGTGGTAATACGCGGTGCTAATTTTTTAAAAAAAAGGACGAGGAAGGTAACATTTTTAAGAAAGATACACGCGTTTGCGTGAAGGAGTGTGAGACAAACCATTAAGCAAAAAAAAAACTGTACTTATCGTAATTCGAACCCAAAGCCCAGTCACCGGCAGTTCACTCTAGCACGCGAGTGACGCCCTAGATAGCGTGATCACATGTGCAGTTGTGAGTCTATCTTGGATTATTATTATTATTATTAGCACCGCGTCTTACTACCCGTTCGGGCTATACGCACTTGCGCTAATGTGTAATGGTAGGGTGATTGCGAGATGAAATGGAGGACCTACAGTTTAACGTGGAATCCGAACCACGGTGGAGGCCTGTCATTCCCCACATTCACAAGATGTATTGTCAGAGGTGAAGGAAGGGTTTGGTAATCAGATAAATCTTTGCAGGGACCAAGGATTGAACCCCGGCCGCCAGCTCACCGTTTATTTAAAAAGTGCACATTAAACGCCCCAATAAAAAAACTTGTTAAGGAAGGTTTCGATCAGCTTTGAGGCTTTAACCAAAGTTTTGGTCGACTGTCGTGTTATTCGCTCTCTCAAAGTCGGTAATTTCGGTTACGAAATGGTCGTAACGATGGAGAGGACCTTACCACACGGTCAGTTCAAGTTGTGCGAATGCTCGCTAAATGTAACTTTAGACTACTTTACTCAATCAAGGAGGGTTTGGAGCATTTAACTTCTCCGAGTAATGTTTAACAAGAAAGTTTGTCCTCGGGCAGTTATTTACTCCAAATACTGGGTCGTGAAATGTTCTCGACCGTAATTAAGACGGAAAAACTTAAAACGCCGGCCAGATTTTAGTAGGAAAAGCCTTATCTGACACTTTAAATAGTTACTAGATGTAACTTCATATATTCATACGTCAATTCGTGTGATCTTCCGCTGTCACGTTTGATAAATATTATCAAAACCTATAAAATAACACGAATAATATAGTTAAACACTATCTTTATTTTTAGCACTGTAACTGCTCGGGTTATGTATCAACAACGCAAATAGTTTTAGGGATTGTTGAGGCTATATTTAGAGGAAGTGTACCCGTATTTGCGTGGTGGGAGAGTTGAAACCTGTTACAACCGGGTGAAATTCAAACCTTTATCTCCCCATCATTGGCAGTCGGATCCGGACAAGTGGGCGCCAGTGTAAAAACGTAATTATTGATTAATTCTTTTAGGCAAATGTTCATTTTTGGAGTTGTTTTAATAAAGGAGGATAGGCTAGGCCAGGCCAAGCTATACCAGGCTAGGCAAGGTATTTTACATATTTTTTTAATATCAAGTAGTCTTAACTTTATAAATAATTCTATTGTGATTTTTTAAACTACTCCAAAAATGAATTTATGTAAAAAATAATAATTACGTATCTACACTGGCGCCCAACTGTCCTAGACCGATTGGTGGTCTAGTCTAATGCCACGCGGCCATCTAAGCGGCTTTTTATCAATATTTATCGCACTAACTTAATTATATTTTATTAATTATATAATATTAATGCATTTATATAGCAAAATAGCTTAGATAATATTTGATAAAATATACAATAAGCTTTTAAGTTATTTTCAAAGCTTGTGTGTGGGGCTACAAGATCGAACCAAATTAAAAAAATGTTTTAAATATACATCAGAATGATTTACTAGCGAGCCACCGGTTCAAATGGTTCAATATTATGAAGACTTGAGCGCTCATAACAAAGTAATTGAAGTCTATAATAAAACCCGGGATTATCCGAACACACTTTCCATAAAACGTGCAAAAAATATAGTAAAATGGAATATATTATAATTGGTAACAAGCTCAAAGTTAAAATAATGGTAAAAAAAACTGTGTTTAATATTTACATGTTGTGGTTAACAAAATGTGTTTTCCTGTGGCTAAAAAATAAATTTTAGTACATATTACAAGTTATACATCAGAGAAATAAATGAAAGTTTGATTAAAACTCATTCAACTGTAATTTAAAATGTATGTAAATATTGTATCCTTGTATGCTCCTGCTTAAGCCGACTTTTCGCTAATCCTAATATGATCAGGCCCCAATTAGTTCGGATTAGCGAGGTTACAGTGTATCTCTCTTCCTTCAGATTATTCTTTGTTAAATTAGGTTTGCCTTGTTTACACTAACGCAGGTGAAATGTACCATTAAAACAAATTACCAAAGGCATTTAAAATTAATTCCATTTTTGGAAAAATAAAACTCTTTTAATGCCACGGAGAAAGATTTTTGGTTAGTTTGAGTAAAAAAAAACATGGGAACCAAATAGGCCTAATTTTAAAAAAATCGTCTTTTTTTTTGCGGCAACACCCGTAACCTATAGATAGGCTAATTACATTTTTCCAATTTTCGCTGGTTATGTGCAGTTAATTATTGTATTATTATTAGCGCTGCGTCTTACTACCCGTCCGGGCTATTACGCACTTACGCTAATGTGTAATGGTAGGGTGATTTTGAGATGAAATGGAGGACCTACAGTTTAACGTGGGATCCGAACCACGGTGAAGGCTTGGTATTCCACACATTCACGAGTTGTGATTAATACACGTTTTGTCAGAGGTGAAGGAAGGGTTTGGTAATCAGATAAATCTGTGCTGGGACAGAGGATTGAACCCCGGACCCCCAACACAGAAGTCCGACACCTTACCCCTAGACCGCCAGGTCACCTAATTATTGTACAAACGTTTCTTTCTTCCGGATTCAAAGGGTTTCCTCTATCGCATTTACCGGTAGTAACCTTCGGGGTCATACGCCTTCACACTTCACTTACCTTGACATTACACTATGGCTATATCTTATAAGCTGCACCATAATAGAACCAAGGAAGGTAGCTAGTCCTACCTTGACCAGTTACACTATGGCCATATATTATAAGCTGTACCATAATATAACCAAGAAAGGTAGCAGTCCTACCTTGACCAGTTACACTATGGCTATACCTTCTAAGCTGTACCATAATATAACCAAGAAAGGTAGCAGTCCTACCTTGACCAGTTACACTATGGCCATATATTATAAGCTGTACCATAATATAACCAAGAAAGGTAGCAGTCCTACCTTGACTAGTTACACTATGGCCATATATTATAAGCTGTACCATAATATAACCAAGAAAGGTAGCAGTCCTACCTTGACTAGTTACACTATGGCCCTATCTTCTAATCTGTACCATAGTGGAATCAAGCAAGGTGTAACAGTCCTACCTTGACCAGTTCCACTATGGCTATATCTTCTAATCTGTACCATAGTGGAATCAAGCAAGGTAGCAGTCCTACCTTGACCAGTTACACTATGGCTATATCTTCTAATCTGTAACATAGTGGAACCAAGCAAGGTAGCAGTCCTACCTTGACCAGTTACACTATGGCCATATCTTCTAAGCTGCACCATAATAGAACCAAGGAAGGTAACAGTCCTACCTTGACCAGTTACACTATGGCCATATCTTCTAATCTGTACCATAGTGGAACCAAGCAAGGTAGCAATCCTACCTTGACCAGTTACACTATGGCCATATCTTCTAAGCTGCACCATAATGCATAATGCATATAGCAGTCCTACCTTGACTAATTACACTATGGCTATATCTTCTAAGCTGCACCATAATGGAACCAAGCAAGGTAGCAATACTACCTTATCCAGTTACACTATGGCCATATCTTCTAAGCTGCACCATAATAGAACCAAGAAAGGTAGCAGTCCTACCTTGACCAGTTACACTATGGCTATATCTTCTAAGCTGCACCATAATGGAACCAAGCAAGGTAGCAATACTACCTTGTCCAGTTACACTATGGCCATATCTTCTAAGCTGCACCATAATGCATAATGCATATATCAGTCCTACCTTGACTAATTACACTATGGCCATATCTTCTAAGCTGCACCATAATAGAACCAAGCAAGGTAGCAGTCCTACCTTGACCAGTTACACTATGGCCATATCTTCTAAGCTGCACCATAATGGAACCAAGCAAGGTAGCCATCCTACCTTGTCCAGTTACACTATGGCTATATCTTCTAAGCTGCACCATAATGGAACCAAGCAAGGTAGCAGTCCTACCTTGTCCAGTTACACTATGGCTATATCTTCTAAGCTGCACCATAATGGAACCAAGCAAGGTAGCAGTACTACCTTGTCCAGTTACACTATGGCTATATCTTCTAAGCTGCACCATAATGGAACCAAGCAAGGTAGCAATCCTACCTTGTCCAGTTACACTATGGCTATATCTTCTAAGCTGCACCATAATAGAACCAAGGAAGGCAAGCTTGATACATGTCAGGGTGAACAAAATGTACATTAGGGCTATTTTGGAACCAAGGATCCATATCCAAGAGACCTATAATCCGCGGGGGGGGGTGTATGACGCACGCTCTGAATAACCTCGCTCCCCTGCGATCGTACGTCACGAGCCCGCCTCAGGTCGTGAAGGTTTCTCAAGGAGCTCCATGCAGTTCCGACAACCACCAATCAGGACATAATGTTGCGCGAGCTAAGTAGGGTAAGGGGGGGGGGGG